>JARYHS010011408.1:23516340-23788257 GCA_031002005.1 Vandiemenella viatica
CCTGTAGGATTGCTGGGACGTACACTACGCCCCAGTACCGGTGTCCAAGATAATAAGAGGGTCGTTAAAACATTTAATAGCCAGTTGCCTCAGGAGAGGATACGACAGCGTTATATGACACCCTTCCCAACCGAATCAGCACATGCATCCAGGACAGAAGGGCTGATAAGTGGACTCATACTGCTAAATTCTTTGTAAATTTCAATCTACTTTACAATTATTGAAATAACATAACAAACAATCTGAATCCATAAAATTTCGTTTCTTCCTCCCCTTCTAGGTACCTAACATTTTTTTTTTTTTTTTGCTTAGGCAGTATACATATATATGCATGTGGAAGTAAATTTTAAAGGAACTGAGAAGTGTGGGATGTAAAGAAAACTCGTATAGGAGTGATATAATTAGATTTATGAAAAACTCTGAGCTCGTCTGTAAAAATAAATTGCATTTACGCGACATCTTTAATAACTTAACGACGAGAACATTGGATATCTATGTCATGATGGAACGAATATCAGAAGGAATCAGTAACTTAAGAAACGACGGGAGTAGTAGTGGCCTAGCTCTGAATCATTTTGAGTGGCGTATTTTTCTTGGATGGTGCAGGGGTATAACTGGAAGAGGGTTCGGTTCGTCGACGTGTTGATGTGGACTACCGCTATAAGGAATATCGGTAGCAAACAGGGAAGAAATCGTTTAGTGGCTCCTGGAATTCGCAGAAACAGAAATCTTGGAGAAATAGAGACTCAAATTGTTTGGTCATATGATGAGAATGGCGCCAAATAGATTGGCTGAAACATTTAAAAAAACACACACACACAATCATCATCATCCTCAACAGTTTCCAGCCTCTGGCCGGGTCTGCTTTATGCACAAGCCTCTCCATTTCCTTCTTTCATCCAACCACCTCTCTGTCACCACTTTGTTCCAGTCCTCTCCTCTCTTCCGTACACCCTCCTCCACTTCTTTCAGCCATCCATCCCTTGGTCTTTCTCTGGGTCGTTTACCATGCATCTTAATTTCATGGATATTTCTTGGGATTCTCTGAGCCTCCATTCTCTTTACATGTCCATACCATCTCAGTCTGGTCCTCTCTACCCTTTCCTGTAGGGGTTCCTCTTTTATGGTGCGTCTAATCACTTCATTCCTTAATCTGTCCAAATTAGTAACTCCCATTCTACCTCTTAAAAACTTCATTTCGCTTGTTTGTACTCTGCTGATGTCCCGCTTTTTCATTGTCCACGTTTTAGCAGCATAAGTCAAGATAGACACATAGTACGTATGATAGATTACGCTCTTGCTTCTGTGATACACAATACAAAACAAAAACTTGTGCCTGGATCAGTGTGTACCCACGCAAGATTTGAAACTTCTGTGTATTTTTTTGACGTTTTTGATGTTTCTTTCGCACTCGAGTGGACGAAAATACTATTTTTATTGCATTTTGTCCAAGTTTTCTAGTAAATAAATGAAACTAATATAAATAAATAAAAATCAACTAATAAACAAAAAAGATGTAGAAATACAGGTCCATGTATCAGCGTGTAATAACGCGATTTCTCCGGATGTAGATATACCGACTGACGTCGTCACGTGATTCTCGGTGAGTATTAAAGCAATTTAAGCTTTAACATTTTTGATACAGTTTAGGTACACTCATGAAACATTTATATTTACACTTATACCTACATGCATACAAAAGGTAACGCGTAACACGAATTAACTCAAAACGATGTAGCGAATACTCAGTGTTTAACTTGAACTTAATTGACAGCCGACACTATCGTGGCTGCTTGCATTAATGTATCGATAACTGCGTATGTGTAGAATGTTAAGTGTGCATGCGCAGACGTTCTGCGCTTGCGCAGTAACACGTAACCCTAATATTTTTTTCCTAACCGTGCCCAAAGAAGTTTCACTCCAAAAAATCAGCAGCCGTAAAAAGATCAAAAGGAGGACCACGAGATAGCTGGAATGAAGTAAAAAAGCATCCAGAATGCACGCATGTACTGGAAGTGGAGAGTTGGTAAGAGAGGAGATTATAGAAGAGCCTTGTTTATTACCACATCCGGTCTCTAAAGTGGAAAATCTGTGATGATGATGATGACGACAAATCTTGATGACCACATCTGAATTTGAACCCCAGACAGTCAGGCGTGTGTTTAGCTGCACCCACTATATTCGGCTCAAACTGGCGAATTAGGAGTGACCGCACAGCTGTCTACTAGTTACACGTATACTTGTAGGCTGAACGTTACGTGGTTAAGTTACTGGAGCGGTATGTTCTCCTTTCGCTGAAAGATTGCTGACAGGTACACGACCGCTAGGAAAGTGTTACAGCAGCTCCTGAACAAATTAGCTAGGTTACCCAGGCAGAACAAGGCAGTACTATAAGAGAAAAAGGGGTAGTATGGAATATCCTGTGGCAGCGCATCCCCTGCCAACAGTTCATAAGTTTCGCAAAGTTACTTGAAAAAAGATGTATTTTCATAACTTAATTCCATACACTTTATGTTACATTAATAATTACATAGATCTAACACCATGTGAAAGAGACTATTCTAGGCTGTCTGAAGAGATTTCAGCCTTGGTCACAGACGGCGATACTAGCGACAAACTGCGATACGTGGAATTCTAGGTCGCCATATTTTACGGACCAATTTCCAAAGATGTTCTATGTTTGGTGACAGTTTTATTGTTAAATATTTGTTGCTTTTAACTGTGTAAAACTATCAGTTCTGTTATATAATTCTGTTGTGCTAATATTGTAAAGAAGTTAATTTTTTATAATGGTGCGTAATACCACACTTTTACTTTGTTTTGATATTATTTTATTTTTCTGTAGAAAGTTTTAGTCGTTTACAGAGCTACCAGCTATCGCTTGTGACCAAATCTGTATACGAGAACCAAAGGTCCTCTTACCTACTTATTAATGGAAAATTAACGGGAGAAGGTAAAGGGAAACCAAAAATTAATTTTTTTTAAAAGAAAACCCTTCATGGTTTTTCACTTGATGTGTTACTCACTTCCATCTCTTAAAGATAGATTACGAATTAACGGCTGATTAATAGCAACAAACCCATAGACCTGAAATGTACGCACATACACAAATTTATTTTATGCTAGCTTCTAAACCTGCCAAATATACGGAATGTTCTGACAAATCATTTCTTCCCATTCGATTAACTAAATACAATTGTTAAATGACACTCATAACCCTGATTTTTCAATGTAATTGTAGTTTACATCGCGACACATTAGCAACTACTTACATGCCTCTGAAATAATGTCCGTGAAAGTAAAGCAAAATAAAATATTAACAACTTACGTTAAGCCGCGAAATATTTATTTTAAAAATCCTCGTACAGGGCACATAGTTTGCGATAAATGTGGAAATACTTTCATCCGCATGAAGTAAAGTTTTCAGTAACATGGCGCTAATGAAAGCAACTTATATTATTATTATAATTTTTTTAAAAAAAAAAACTTAAATTACTCTTTCAATCTAATGTAACGTCGAATGCCAGTTGCCATTCTGACGCGGGATAAATTTCAGTGTAATCGAAACTCCGCTAACATTGCTGTTTCAAAATTAATGCTTTTATCATACATACCTATAAGAAGAATTAAACTAAAACATCTATACCGAACGAATATGAGTAAAAAAGCAACTAGTAATTAAAATGTTAATTTGAACGAAATACATACTTTTCTTTCAATGTTTTGTCAAATCATTTCTTTACAGATGCTTAACTAAATAGAACTGTTATTAAATAACTCTCATAGTTGGTAGCAACGTGTCTGGTCGTTGTAGTGGGGGAGCGTGACGTCAGTGTTGCCAACAGTGATCAAGCCTAGCCTTTTACTACAGCGTGTTCACTTAAGAGAGGCGGCTCAAGGTCACTCAGCTTTATCCCACTCCGCTACCTCTTTCGCTACGTGCGACGGGAAAAGTATGTAGTACAAGATTTTGCATCTAATGTGATAAATAAATAGAGCATTTTAATTATTTGTAATGAGCGAAATGAGTGAGTCGTATGTAGGAGAAATTGCGTGTTTTCCAACAACAGTTTCGTATTGTATAGTACTGAAGATGACTGTTGAGTGGTGGCGAGCGACCTCTCTCACTCCGTTGCGCTGAACCAGACGAGAGGACGTGAGCTGGAGCCTGCCCAGCGCTGCTAGTAGCGACGTGTCGCAACCTGCGAGCCCGGGACGTGCGCCCGGGGATATGCCCGGCTCTCACTATTGCAGCGTCCCTTTGTTGCACAGTAGTTGCTACAGGACGGGACGGCGTTGCAGATTTCGCGGACATGGGGCACAACGCAGTCCTCGTGACTAACATTACAAAAAGGCTTCTTCGGCTGAACACTTTTTTTTTTTTTTTTTGCTGTCGTCATTCTTTCGACTGGTTTGATGCAATCCTCCATCCTTTCCTATCTTGTGCTAACCTCTTCATCTCTACATACCCCTTACAACCCACGTCCTCAATTATCTGCTTCATATATTCTAATCTCTGTCTTCCTCTACAGTTCTTACCTTCGACTGTTCCCTCCACCAGCAAATTAACCAATCCAGCATGTCTCAAAGTATGACCTACCAGCCTGTCTCTTCTTTCTGAAAGCTTCTTCCACAAACTTCTTTCCTCACCCACCATTTCCAAAACTCGTTCATTTCTAACTTTTTCAGTCCAATTAATTTTCAGCATTCTTCTGTAACACCAAATTTCAAATGCTTCAATTTTCTTCCTAAAGTCCATGTTTCGCTACCATAAAGTGCAGTGCTCCACACAAAGAGTTTTAAAAAGTTCTTTCTAATTCCTAGATCAATATTTGAAACTAAAAGGTTTCTCTTTTTCATGAAGGCACTATGTAATGTTATAACTTAACTTAGTCCACAACCCGAAGGTTGGTTGGATTCTCCCGAAGGAGGCATACTAAGCCATCGTGTCAGAGGTAGGACGGCCAGTTCCTTTCCTCTGGGACCTACAGTTTAACGTGGAATCCTGGCATAGCTCATATGATTAAACACAACTCTCAAAATTCCTGCGCCTGCCGGGATTCGAACCCAGGACCGGAGCAGCGAATGTTTTGAAAGAAAGCGCCTTAACCTCTGAGCTTCCAGGAGGCTAATGTAATGTTGTATTATTTTATAAATCTAAAATAATGTCTTGAAAATTTATCTTGAACCAATAACTCAAATAGAATTTTATAACATTTAAATTGAAACTTCCCTTCCCATAAAAACTCAAATCCTTCTGCTTCTTGTATTACAATATTTATTGGTCACAATCTAAATTTTCAACACTTTCAACAATTTACAAATTCACTTCATAAATTAACAATACACATTAATGTTCTTCTTCCTAACTTAATTAAGAATAATACTGGGTTTACTGTTTTTTATATAACAGGCAGTATTTCATTTCAAGCAGGTCAAGATTCTCATACCATCTTTGACTTTACATCATTAGGTAATGTTATTCTTTGACCTAAGACAAAACAGCTTTCCTACTTAAAGAAACATTTTAGAATCAAACATTTATAATTTTTTTCAAACAGTTCCTTCACAACTTCTGGTAAAGTAACAGATTATATGCAGGGTTTTTAGGTACCATTAAATGCGAGTGATGATTCAACATAACTTCCATTAATTCAGAGGAAATTTAGTGGTTGGTAATTTACTGAGAAACCTTTCTTACAAAATTCAAACAATAGACCAACGATTCTCAACCTGTGGTGCGCGAAGATGGGGCAGGTCGCCCACATGCATAATATTAAAATATTAATTCTAATTGAATTAAAAAAAAATCTAAACACAATTTACTTTTAATAATTCACTTCCAATCTCGTATCGTGTGAATTTAAACCAATATTTCAGATTTATTACGTTATAACGGCTTTAAGGTTAGGTCACTTTAATGTAAGAAAATTCAACTTATATTAGTAATATAAACCTCTTTTATTTAGATCCACTTTTCTACCTAATATTTCGCGTTTCACATCATTACAATGCTGTAACAATTTATAGCCCATTAATTCTGTTTTATCTTTACACCATAATCCAATAGATCATTGGTCGACTGTATCGTCTTGTTATCTGTGTCTGACTGGATCATTTCTTTCCACCATGGTACTGCCCATGAAGGTACTGCTCCAAGGTACTGCCAACCTTATTCTCTGGTTCCATAGACATCGCATGGCTGCGTTGTACTCAATATGTCATTTTGTTATTATTGCTGTCATATCTCATAATCTTCATGTTGTCTGGAAATAGGAAAGTCACGTTATCAGATAGTAGCATACTTATCCCAGTCTGGAATTTTTCTTTCTCTTATTTGAGTACATCTCCGACATATAACTTAATTTATAACAATGAGTTACTATAGCTTGGCCACACACCTTATCGAAGTGTTTTTGTCCATCGTTATTATAATATATTGTTTGTTATTACGCCGTCGGATTCCAAAAACAGTAAACCTAATGCGATACCAAAATTAGGTTAATTACCGTCGTTAAGAGTATTAACGGTATATAATGCTACTAACTTTGAAACTTAGTAAAATAAAGTCACTGGCTATCGGAAAAAGTAAATGTTATCGCCAAAGATAAACTTATACAGCAAAGATAGTGCAGTTGCGAGTGTGCTCTGGAATCTGCGACCGCAATTGGGTCAGCTGGGTAATCACCACGGCCCGCATCATGTTGCGGTTACGCATTCCGCGGCCTTGGGGCCACGCGAACGCACTTAGAATGCAATTGGTGAGCCGTCGTTGCTGTTGGTGGCTCCGACAGATACTGCGCAAGGATCTTCCTCTTCAGCAGGTGCATGGTTAGCGTGCTTACTTCCTAAGTTAAACGCCACTTATTCCATGTTTATGGTAACATAATATATTTTTTCGCGATTTATTGATAGGTCTACTATACGTAATTCATAGTCGCTCGCTCTGTTGGATCAAGTGGTTAAGTCATTGTGATGGTGTCCGTCGCTGACACGAGGTTAGAAAATTTCAGTCTTGGTAGTGGACACACTTTCATGATTAGTACTTGGTGGGAAGGGTAGGAGAGGTGGTGGGGCACAATTCCTAAACACCAGACTGTGCGCCAAAGTGCTGCGCTAAATCCCACACCCCTATGCAGTGCGTATGTGGTGAAGGCGTACCACACTGTTAATGGTAATTCGTCCTTCTGATGGAGACGATAAGCTTGGCGGTTCCCATGCTGTCTTTCGGAAGGTCTGAATAGCTTTCTCTCTCTCCCTCCCTTCATGTTTCATTCATTCACAACGCACTACACTGAACATATACACATCAGTCATACATTAAAACAGTAACGTGTACATACACTTCCATAAGTGGAGAAGTCAAAGCAAAACCACTAACAGCTAAATTTCCCAAGGAAACTGTCTTCTAGGGATAATTCCCCGCAGGGCAGCCACCAAACGTGGAACCAGATAATCGTCAATTCATAGACCATGAAACTTCCTCAATGAGGGATGAAAACAAGACATTGGGGACGATTTTACAACACAAATAGTTGCAAACTATAACTTAGAGAATACTGCTCATAACTGCAATCACTCTCATGGGCGCTTCTTCATACTTACATTACAACCTGTGGGTTTAGATTAAAGGTGATCACGAGTTTCTTTTTGACCTTGAAAGCTACATCTACATCTACGTCTACATCTATACTCTGCAAATCACAAATACTGTGGGTGGCAGAGGGTGCTAAGCACCAATCCTAATTCTGCGCATTCCAATCCCGAACAGATCGAGGAAAGAAGGAATACATAAATGAATCAGTACGGCATCTTATTTCTCTAATCTTATCCCTCCTGTCAATGCGACCTAAATAGGTTGGCGGATGAAGTATTTCGTTGCACTCGTAACTTAAAGATTTTCGCATATTCCCCAGCAAATTCAAATGAAAACGATGTCGTCTGTTCGCCAAACAATCCCAGCCCAACCCACGAATCAGCTCTGTGACACTTACGTAAGGACTGTAACTAGCAGTCACGAATCGAGCGGCTCTTCTCTGTACTTTCTCTAATGTGTCAATCAATCCCTTGCGATACGGATCCCAAATTCCACAACAGTATTCCAAATGCGGACGCACTAGTGTTTTGTACGCTATTTCCTTTGTATGAGCATTACAACTTCTCAAAATACGTCCTATGAATCGTAGTTTGGAATTAACTTTGCCTACAACGGAAGTTATGTGCAAGTCCCATTTCATGTTGCTTTGTACTGTTACGCCTAGATACTTCAGGGAATCCACAGTGTCAACAACTGAATTGTTAACTTTGTACTCCTGAGCAAGCGGGGTCTTTTTATTACTTATGTGCATTGCCTTGCACTTTTTACAGTTAAGTGTAAGCTGCCATTCACGGCACCATTCCGAAATAACATCCAGATCGCGCTGAATTTCTAAGCAATCGTCGGAGCACCTCACTTCCCTATAAATAAGTGCATCATCAGCAAAAAATCGCATCCTGCAATTAACGTTGTCACCGAGATCGTTTATAAAAATTAAGAAAAGAAGTGGTCCTATTACACTTCCATAAGTAACACCCGAAGTAACATCTAGTTTAGAAGAGGCTTCCCCGTCTACAACGACATACTGTGACCGACCTGATAGAAAATCGCGTATCCATTCGCAAATCTGATCAGATATACCGTACGCTCGGATCTTCGCTAAGAGTCGGTTGTGTGGTACAGAGTCAAAAGCTTTTTGAAAATCCAAGAAAATAGCATCAACTTGTGATCCTGCATCAATAACTTTCATTACATCATGCGAAAAATACAGTTGCGTTTCACATGATCGGTTCTTCCGAAATCCATGTGAAATCCTGTTTTAATTAGCACATGCGTATTCTTAGCAACTGCCTAAACTCGCGAAAGAAACGTTGGACTATTAGTAAAGCTGTCACGGGATGACTTAGAGTTGCTAATACAGTTTTCTTGAAAGGCTGCATGTTCGTGATGGCAATATTCCCCTTGGTTGTGTTCGAGACAGTTTCATATTTTGCCTGGAGCATCATGCTCTGGCCTCGCACTCGGGAGGACGCCGTTTCGAATCCCCGTTCGGGTATCCAGATCTGAGTTTTTCACGCTTTCCCCAAATCAATCTCCTTCAAAAGGCCATGGCCGAATTCCTTCCCATTCCTTGTCCCTAGTCCCATTCCGCCTGTAATGACCACGACGTCAACGAGGCGTAAACCCATAAGCAAAAATAAAAAAGCGAGCATCATTCACCCCCTTTCTCAAGACATTCTGCTTAGGCGAAGAAAAAATCATGTGGACCAGCTGATTTTATAGCAGAAATACATTGGCGTGTAATTTAGCGTCTTGTTCTGAGAACGCACTTCGATTTATCTAAATTTAAAAGCACTAACAGGGATAAGGATGGAACTGTATGGGGAGAAGAGACATTAAGTTTAAAAACGCTGTATATTCTGTTATTTTCGGATCAGATTTTCACATCCTTGTCAGTATTTCTTGATGTAATCAGCCCGGATCTCAGTCCTCTAGTCCTTGGGAGGTTTTTATGGCTGCAGATGGATACCGTACGCGTATTTTTAAGACTACCAGCGAGTATAAGTGAAATTTTCTAAAAGCTATGACTACTTCAGCGACCAGCAAAGTTTGGAATTTCCAGAATATGAGGAAATTACTGCATTGTTACTATAATAGTCTGTTCACTAAATACATTGAGCGGTCTAGTGGCTCAGGGGCTCAGGGAGTGCCTGGTCTCGGTAGCGTAGGGGCTAGTGCTAGCTCCGCGTGCCGAATGTCACCGGTTCGAGGCCGGCAGCCGGCATAGCTGTTTAAGTGTCTGTGAATGTCATGTCCGTCCTGTGGTGTGTATAACTAGTTGGAAAATACATAATGGAAAAAACTGAAAACACTGGATCACACGTAATCATTGTTAAGATGGCTGTTTGGCCTCAGATACCAAAGCCAAAAAAGAAGGCATCTGATTGGAGATTGAAAGGTCCCCGGTTCGAGTCCCTGTCTATGCAGAGATTTTCATAGGGCCTTAACCCGACCTTCACCTCTGGCACAGCTTGCTGTGTAATGTGAAGACAGTCAGAATGCTTCCATTTTTCCACGGATTCTTTTTTTTTTTTCTTTTTTTTTTTTACTTACTGCTTTACGCCTCGTTGAAGTAGTGGTAATTAGAGGCGGGATGGGACTGGGAACAAGGAACGGGAAGGAATTCGGCCATGGCCTTCTGAAGGAAGCATTCGCCTGGAGTGATTTGGGGAAACTATGAAAACCCAAATCTGGATGTCCGGACGGGGATTAGAACCGGCGTCCTCCCGAATGCGAGGCCAGAGCGTTAACCACTCACCCACCACCCTCGGTCCCACGGATTCCACGTTAAAGTGTAGGTCCCACGTGCCCGGTAGGATTGCTGGGTTACCTCAGTTGGCTGCGACAGGGGCGGAATGCGCAGCCAATAGAAACCCTGTCACCAGATCATTACGACCACGCGGAATATTATTATTACTTAAAACATTCCCAATCGCCATCAAAGTGAGAGGCCTTCCCTTAAGGATTTAGTTAATGACCGTTTTATGAGGGTCTTGTTGTAGGTATGGGATGGCGGTACGTGCTGATAACCATTGGTAGAGTTGACTAATAATACCCATATAGGAAAAAAAATTAAGGCTCATATAACTTAGTGATTGGTCCCTAGAGTTATTTTTGACATTTTACTAGCCCCCGTGTTCAAAAATGTGGATGAACACTGAGTTAAAGTAAGGCGTAATGCCAAAGTGTATAGAAGACATTTCCAACTGTAAGATGCAAGTATTATTTTGACAGTCGTTGTATTGTCGAAACATACGCTAACATCCAAATGAAAAATGCAGTCACTGGCACTCCGATCTTAGCTCTAAAAAGATGGAAGGAAAATAAGATATAAAAGCTCCGTGTATTGCCATTTTCGATAAGACAACCTTAGGCCAACGTTTTATTCACACAGTTCTAGTTTTTCATTTAACTGCTATAGCCCCAATTTAAGGCCTACATAAGGAACAAAACACTGAAGGAAAATTTTGAAATGAATATATATCAAAGCAAGATTAAAATGATGAACGGTAGTAGAAATGATACCAATACTAGTAGATTAAATATAAAAATAGGATCCAATGAAATTGGAGAAGTAAGTGAATTCTGTTACTTGGGAAGCAAAATTACAACCGATGGCCGAAGCAGGAATGATGTTAAATGCAGAACAGCGCTAGCAAAAACAGCCTTCATGAAAAAGAGAAATCTTTTAATTTCAAATATTGATCTAGGAATTAGAAAACTTTTTAAAACTCTATGAGTGGAGCACAGCACTTAACGGTAGCGAAACATGGACTTCAGGAATGCCGGAAAGAAGGAAAATTGAGGCATTTAAAATGTGGTGTTACAGAAGAATGCTGAAAATTAAGTGGACAGACAAAATAAGAAATGAACGTGTTTTGGAAATGATGGGTGAGGAAAGAAGTTTGTGGAAGAAGCTTACAGAAAGAAGGGACAGGCTGGTAGATCATATTTTGAGAAATGCTGGATTGGTTAATTTGCTGGTGGAGGGTACAGTCTAAGGTAAGAACTGTAGAGGAAGACAGAGATTAGAATATATGAAGCAGATAATTGAGGATGTGGGTTGTAAGGGATATGTAGAGATAAAGAGGTTAGCACAAGATAGGAAGGGATGGAGGATTGCATCAAGTAAAGGCAATCTTAATGTAAATTATCGGTACCGACCGTCGAACCAACGACCACTGCAATTCCAAGCCAACGTGTTACCCAGTACTCTACACAGGGTCGGTTGAGGAAATGTTGGAAGTTAGATGTAAAAAACACCTGTGTCGTTTTTCGGTAAATCAGCCGGGAGTAAACCCAGGCTAATGTCGAACACGGCGAAGCTTGGTACCAGTTCGGCTTCTTTTCCCACGGCAGTACATCACAGGCTACTTAAAGCAGCAAACAAGGCAGGTCATTGGACTACCAAATGATGGCACAAAACTCGACCGCAGTGTTCACCAGCGGGAATCACTTTCACATTTTCAGGATTCCGCCGTCTCAAGTGCCACTCGAAACTAACCGGCCTTGTTTTTCTGCACTCGTGGCTCAGTGCTCGCAAAAATTGCCGACCGCTTCTTACGTGACGCTGCCGAGCACCAAAATCTGCACAGCTAAACAAATTAGACGCAGTACTGCTAGATGCTTACACCCTATAAACGTCAGTTACATTCTAATTGCACTCTCTTATACTTTCATCTTCCAAACTGTGAAAGATTCAAGAGGGTTAACATAGTCGTTTATAAGGCCCCAGTTCGTATTGACTACCATACTTGTAGATAACTGAGTTCGTGTATCTTTTGCAGATGATGAAGTCGAACAGTGACTTCGAAACGTCGTATCAAATTGGTGCGCTCTACCGGTGAAGGCCCGATATATTTTTATACAATTCGCACACCGGGAAAGCCTCCATTTTTTCACAACTAAGTTTGAACTTAGAAGCGAAGTGAGTGGTTGTAAATAAGAGGAATTATTCCCATGAATGTCTGGTGTTTTGGTGTGTACGTTGTGTGAAAATGCTGTAGATGAATTGAACAGATGTTGCAGGAGTAATAAAAGTATAACAGTGCCTCGCACACTAATTATACAACATTAATAGGGGAATACTATGCCAACCATAAAGTTTAATGTGAGGTTTTGAGTGTTTGAAAATGATTAATTTCGTTAATATGATGTTGAATCTTTGTAAATATTTTCGTACTTTCATTTAAAATTGTTACCACATGGTTTTGATTAATTTTGAATCAGTTTTAATTGTTTTTGTGCGATTTTTATTGCTTGCGTAAGAGACCGTAGGCGCTTTTGTTGTTCTGCACGAATTTATATACCGTGTATTTAACCTACCAAAAGTCGCAGCAAGGCACGTTCACTCGAAATAGTGGTACCACATCTCTACACCATTTAGTGTTTCAATAATCTTCTGAATGAAGTGTAATGCATGTTTTTCTAATGTGATTATGAAATAAAATTCAAATCATCAGCTTGGTGAGATCTGTAAATCTTCAAACATTTATAATATCGCTAAAAAGTATTATATTTCTAGAAGTTTCGTATGCAGACTCGTGTCAGAACGATTTCAACACTAGAAGCTAAGAAGTTACCAGTTGGTGTAATTTAGAAACAAACATATTCAAATAAGAGAAAATTTCAAGAACTCAGGTTAACAGGTATTCTTACTTCTGAATTCACCACTTTTGGTTTGAAGTTCGTCTTTCTATTTGACATGTTACTGTCCGAGCGATAAGCCCTATGCTAATGATACAATCTGTCATTAATTTAGCCCTGGCACCATAACTGTTTGATCAACATGTAAACTGGATTGGTACTGGTGTTCCATTTAAAGATTCAGATGAAAAGATCTTCACTTTTCATACTTTTTCTTCGACAGTTTGGTTAATTTTTAAGAGATTTGAACAGTCCGCAACAATCTGGCTTGCGGAAGTTTTGATTTATATTCAGTGTCATCAGATGGTGAAATTTTTCAACACAATAACCGGGATTAAAATCATCAATTTTTTTTTTTTTTTTTTGTTAATATTACATTTACCGATTACACCTTGACTTTGTTGGTATCTTTAACAAAAATAGTTTGCTGATTCTAAAACACTGCTTCTCTTCGGTACTGCATCATAAGTATTGTTTTCATATATGAAATATAGTTGTGTATCATTCCGGAAATAGGAATTTCTTGTTTATTTATTTAGCAAGAGTGTCCCCTCCTCCCCCCCCCCCCCCAATGAAATCAAGGAAAACATCTTCTACGTTATTTGGGATTGGATTAAATATATATATATACACAAAATATGCTTACAAACGATTATGATTTAAGCTTAATCGTTTAAGCTCGGTGCAAATGTTGAAGCTGCAATTATTGAAATAAATGATGGAAGATGCGTGAACTATTGTTGTGTCCAATGGTTCTCTTTGTTGATTATCTAGTTTTACGCCTTAGGATGAATTAAAAATAGGCTTGAAGAAAACATTTGGAAACACTCTTATTTCCATCTTCATGGTTAATATCAAAATACATTTTAGTAATTTAAAATCACGATTTGCCCTTCAATGTACATGTGAGTAAATATTTATACTTGGATCTCGGTGTTTCAAGAGTTCCTTCCTATGGTGAATTATCTTATAACGGTATTGATAAATACAATCACATTCAGTCTGCACACCTCAACAATCGGGTTCGGAGGAAAGGCACGAGCACTACGGGAGCCAACGTGACGTGAGAACAGCACTAATTAAGTAAAAGCGAGAAGCGCGGTCAGCTGCCAGCCATTGGCTGCATCCAGAGGTACACAGTAGCGATACCTGTTCGGAGTCATGCCACTTCCGAATCCCACACAGTGTAAAGAATTATGCCTACATCTTATTGATTTATCTTTATCATCAGTAGAACGTCAGAGAATTATTGTAGTTCATTTCAGAACATTGTCACTTCCATCTTCATTTCGCTTCCATACTTTTATGAATCTGTAGGTGGTCTGCTTGCGTCTGTCCTTTCTTCAAGGCATAATTTGCGTGGGGTTTTCACAGTTTTGTCTAGCTTAAAATCTGTGGTGTATCTTATGATTCTACCTGGCTGGGGGACAGAGCAAGAAATAGGTCGCTCATACCGAGAACAGACAGGCGCCAAAGACATCTTCTTTACGAGATTAGAATACAATAAATTGGTAATGAAACCACTATATCAAATATTAACACTCCAATGTGCATAAAGAAATTGCGTATTTTGATTTAAACGTTTCTGCATTGCTATTTGAAGAAAAACAAAAGGAAAACACATAATTATGCACACAAAGATCCGCGCGAGCGAAAATGCTAGTCTTTGGTTGTTTCTTCTTCTCTTCAGTATCGGCCATCTAAGGACCACGAAAAGTAATCCAGTGCATTCATTTCAATCCTTCTTTTCTTGACTTCCAATAGTTCTTCATCCTCTCACTTTGCTGTTTCCTCCTTTCTTCTGTCCATATGTTACTACATTTCCTCTTCTACTTCTTCTGGAAACCCTTGAAATTTTGGATCAATCTCCTAAAAGTTGCTCTATCTTGTATTAAATCTTCTGTTATTGCGATCTCTTTGGTTGTTTGTTCCTTCTAATTTTCAATTCTTCTACTTGGGAAGTAAAATTACAACAGATGGCCGAAGCAGGAATGATAAAGGACAGATAAAGTACGAAATGAACTAGTTTTAGAAATTATGGGTGAGAAAAGAAGTTTGTGGAAGAGGTGTTCAGAAAAAAGAGACAGGATGGTAGGTCATATTCTGAGACATGCAGGATTTGTTAATTTGTTAGTCGAAGGTAAGAACTCTAGAGGAAGAAAGAGATTAGAATATATGAAGCAGGTAATTGAGGACGTAGGATGTAAGGGGTATGTTAAGATGAAGAGGTTAGTGTGAGATTGGAAGGGATGGGTTTGCACCAAACCAGTCGAAAGACTGATGACAAAAACAAAAATATGGCGAATTGAGTTGATTTTGGTGGCGTAAACGTCACCACCTGCCGGGCACGATGGCTGCAGAAGATTATTGTTATTGCTTTACGCCTCGTCGACGTCGAGTTCAATAGAGGCGGGAAAGGATGGAGGATAAGGAACAGGAAGGAATTCAGTCACGGTCTTTCGTATAAAGCATTCCGCCGTTCGCCTGAACTGATTTGGGGAATTCCAAATCTAGATTCCCAAACGGGGATTCGAACCCACGTCCTCCAGAATGCGAGGCCAGAGCGTTAACCACTCACACATCACGCTCGGTGACTGCAGAAGAGATTTTACGATGTGTTGTACGTTCAGCACTATGTCAAGCACCTATTTAGTGAGTGATGGCAGATGATCAACATGTGCTGAAAAGTTGGGTCAAGCTGAGTAACTGAAAGAAATGTAGTAAAGAATATAAATAATTCATTTACAGTCCACCCCAGATGTATTCTTAAGAAACATAAAGCTCATCGAGATTTAAAAAAATTTAGTAGCGAAACAGAACGGAGACTTTCCCGGCGTATAATTGCAATGAAGTCTTCACGGGTGTATCGCCGGATTGTGTTGTGGAAACACGACTAGCTAATGCAGATGTTTTCGTAATATTTCATAATATTAGCTATTATAGCTAACTAATATAGAATCACGTTTAAATCACGATGCAGTGAATGTACTAATGTGCGTCTGATTGAAGCTTTGATTTTCTAGCGTCAATATAAACACATTTTGTGATTAGATTGAAATGCAACTTGGACCAGGATGACAGCTGGACTTTTTGCTACCACGTAAGGTACGAGGAATAGCACTGAGCGTTATATTATGCGTTAAACCCGTAATTTTTGACAGGCTTAGAGGTTAACTAATATAAATAAATCTTTTGCACAGAGTATAAACGGAAGTTTCTTTAAAAAAATATACATATATAAGTGTACGGAAGTGGGAGCGGAGCACGTCGGCTGTTAGGTAAGGCATGCGGTTTAACGGGATCGCCAGGTGTCGTGCCGTGCTGGGAGTCGCTGTACTGTGGCGCCTTGCATGTCGACAAGTGTTGTCGGGCGACGGAAGGCAGCGCTGCCGTTATGTGTTGTGTGCGGAGGCGTGCGCTACGTAACGGAAACGTCGCGTGTAGGTGTGTCAGCTCACCTAAACTGTAAACAAAGCACGGAGCACCGTGCGGGCAATATGGTAGCCATGACATTGATTGAGTCATACACATATAATATGATGCAGACAGTGTATTTTATTTCCTTGCAGCTTGATTTTAATTTCAATTATAATGGTTTGCCTCGAGGCTCCATACTGGGACCATATTGTTCTACACGTCAGTTACTTACAAAGTAACGTGAATTTTTATAGTTGCTCACTTCTCGAAATTGACTTCAACGATGATAGGCTAATAGGTTTCGGATTTCAATTTCTCAAGTCAAGCCTTTTCGAAGTCCACAAATATACAATTTACGTACGCCATTCAATAACCAGCCAATGTGACTCAGTGCATTGACGCGCTGCTAACTAGATCGGGCGGGTACAATGGACTGGGCACGAGTCTAGGCTCCCGCGTACTTCGATTTTTAGGCAGTTTTCTGCAGCCATCAAGGCGAATGTCGCGACGGCACCAAATCTCCACCTCGTAAACTACACATTTCACCCAAAAAGAAACGCTTATCACAAGCTGAAAGATTATATTCCATCCAGTTCTGTTTAGAATGTGTATAATACCTGAGCAAGAAGGTCCTAACCTAAACCCAATATGAAATTTTTGTAGTTTGTTACGGCTGTTGGTTGCAGTCTAGCATTGCCATTAGCGATATACGGTCAAAATAAATATGTCAGCGGATAACTCGATCTTCTTTTCATCGATCATGATTATCTTACCGATGAGTGTATGGTTAATTCCCAGGACGGCATTCGCCTACGTACGAGTTTGTATAAATAGTATCCGATTCGTTTACCCAGATTTTGGTTTGCCATGGTTTCCTGGATGCCGGAATGGTTCCAAAAGCCATGGCCTAAATCCTCGCGCAAGATGACCGAGTCGTTTATTTGAGACCACCTTTAAAAAAAATGTTGATGCTGTGTGCGAGAAATGATAGAATACATTTAGCATACATTATCCATTGCAGTGGAGGATAAACTCTGCACTGCACTTGTCCCAAGATCGGCGCTATCAGAATCTGTTCAGAAGATTAGGAGAATATAAATTGTTTAGTGCTTACTCTCAAATATATACCATCGTAACATGTGTGTCTTGCGGGTGAAAAAACATTTCACGTTTTATAGCGTTAAGAAATTTATAACTGCCTTGAAGAAAAGTTAACAAGGTTTTAGGCACGTACGCACGTCCGGTGATTTCTGTCTAAACATAAAGTTTTAACATAGGTTGCCACAAGAATTACTACTGGCTGGTATAAGTAAGACTCAAAAAACAGTCATAACAGATGGGATGAAAGGTGTGGCCAAAGAGGGTCCTTGAGACCCTACGCCTGGTGTGAATGAAACGTAAAATAACCCTGATGAGTCATACTCAGATTATATAATATAAGCAGTATATCCTACCTTGAAATCTGAGTTTAAGCTCAATTATAATGCTTTACCTCGAGGCACTACACTGGGACCATTTTTTTGTATACGTCAATGACTTAAAAAGTAACGATTGTCAACTAGTGTAAATTTTAATTTTCATACTGGCTATGTATTTCTTTGTTTAAGATCCTTCACACCAGCACTAGAAATATTTATCAATGACGAACTGTAACGTTATCTTTGGTTGCTATCTCGTAAAGAAGTGTTCACTTGATATTCACTGTGATCTGAGGCAGCTCACTGTCCTCGATACTAACGAATAATCAGTCATAATTTAATTAACTTCTCTGTTTCTTATTTTTTGTCAAAAATTTTTTTAGGTTATGTTGTAAAATGGTTCTAATAATTGCTACAGAGAATGCAGCATAAACATGAAATGTTATTCTCCATTCAAGAATTTCTGCACGTAGTCGTTAAAACTAAACAAACAAAAAACTGTAAATTTAAACGAACGTTGCATTGTAATTTTTTTATCTATTCCTCGCATTGTAATTTTTTATCTTTGTCCGATATATTTTTGTATAGTTACTTCCACAATAACTATCTATCATCGCACTTAAAATTCCTTTTATCAAGTGAAAATATAATTAAATTCAATTTTTATTTGAAATTTACCCTTCGTTCTAATAGTAAATAAAATCAATACAGTTATTCATTTGAAATTTCCTTGTTAGGCAAGCAGCGCTGCGGTGGCAACCAGAGTAACTAACAGTTCTGGTGTCATTGGACTTGCGGAAGGTTTCCGAGATATGGAGCTGACGTCCAGCCTCCACATTTAATGCATTTTATTCAAGTGGATAGTACAATAGTCAGTACAAAAACAGTTTAACAAGTATGGTGGTTATGGCAAATCAAAAGTCCGAAAGTATACAGTCCTTATTATTTCTAAGTATTACGGCAACACTGAATCTACATCTACATATATACTCTGCAATTCACAAAAATGTGGGTGGCAGAGGGTACTCAGCGCCAAAGCTAATCTGAGTGTTAACACATCATTTTGATGCTCTTCGTACGTATTATTGGGAGACGTACGCTTTTCCACTGTTTCTGGTTAGGTGTGGTTACACGCGTCAACAATTCCTGGCTATATAACGAAACACGTGGAAAGCTTAAAATATCGCACATAACGGACTGATTTGTTTACTTCTGTTTCAGCTCCGAATGTCTGAATATATTAAAATAGAAAGTAGGCCCAATGCTAGGTTCACAGCGGGACTCCACGTCAAACTAGGAACGGAGTAAACAACTTGCATGGCCCCTGACGTCATCTCGGTGGGTTATCACTCCACAATCTGGAGAAAGGATACGAATCGCGTGGGAGACAGGTGAGTGAGAGCGGCTGAGATACGCCGTCGGTGTTACTGCCTCTTGCAATATGTTATGCGGTGTAATATGACTTCACAAAGGACAATCTTTACGTAAAACATACGTTCGTTGTCATGTAGTCGGCAACAGCCACAGTCTGTTAGGAGATTTTCAGATCAAGAGATGTCTAAATTCACCATATTAGCTTACAATTTCTTTCGCATTTTGTGACTATATATTACAAACGCATTGCTAATCAAAATTTCTGTAGAATGATATTTTTGGACGTTTATCACTTGTTCATTTTCGTTAAAGATGACCAAAAAAGTATTAAACGTATTATTTTTCCTCCCTGCTGGCAGTTCTTCTGGTCCTTCTCCGTTCATCTCTGTTACACTAACCTTGTAATCTCCAAATGTTTTCATCGAACACATCAACAAATAACAGGAAACTTCTCTCTTTTTTCTCATACACTTCTCCGTTCTTATATCGATTCTTTTCGAAATCTTTTCATCTTTTAATCTTCACAGTCCACTCAATTTTTATCATCTTGATCTTAGTTTTCATTATCCTTTCATCGCCTGTTCTTCGCAGGAACTAAACTTGATAGGTGAACGGAGAACGCTTGGCGTCACATTGCGGAGGACGTGGCTTCTATATCCGGTCCAACTATCCAGCTTTCGGTTTTCGATGGTTTCCCCAAATAACTCCGCCTGAACGGAGGAATGGTTCCTTCAAAAGGTCAGGGTGGAATTTCTTTTCGTTCCTTCTACCTACTCTGATGATTCAGATGTCGAAAAGCCATAGCCATAAAGAACTTATCAACACGTCCTGTTTAACAAAATTTCTTCCTATTTTATGCCCTGCAATATTTAACACAACCATATCTCTAGTGCTCATATTCGTCGGCAAGTTCAAGAAAAGAAAATGCCTCAAGCATAGACGAAGTTTTAATTTTAGTATAATACAGTATTAACAATATTTGAAGCGAAATATTGTTTTCAGATTCATTGTAGCACAGTGCTAACAAAAGTGAAGCTTTCTTTTTTTTTTCTTTTTTTGCTTACATCCCTTCGTCTCGTCAACGTCGAGGACGTTAGAAGCGGGAAAGAACTGAGAGCAAGGAACTCGGCCATGGCATTTTGAAGGAACCATCCCGGGTTTTATTTATTTGTTTGGTCGACCTTAAGTCCTACTGATGTCTTAGGTAATCAAGAACGAAAATACGATCCCTTGCAGGCGAGTTTTCCCTTTATATCAAAGAATGCCGTGGAAAAAGTTGTGATATAAAAGTAGTATACTTGTCCCATGTTAAGAATCTCACTTGTCAACTGCTGAATAGTAAAAGACATAAAAATAGTATTTATTTATTATTCGCTTGTCCGTTTAATTGTCCTTATCACTCGCATAACAGTACAGTATTCCATGGTTTAATTCGGGACGAATGCCGGGAAGGTTCCATCACACGACCATGACAGAATTCCTTACCCCTACTACTCCACCGTCCTCTACGTATTCCAATGATCTCAACGTCGACAGGCCATAAAACGGTAGTCAATTAACTAAAACTAAAAAATTCTTACCACGTCCTGTTCTTCATATTGTCTTCCTGCAATATTTTCCATATTCACACCTCTAGTGCTCCTTTTCTTCTAAGTTTAAGGAAAACAACTCATGCAAATATACAGGGTGTTAAAAAAGTGTCAAATATTTTAGGAGGTGATAGTATGCATCAAAATATGACACGTGGCACAGTATTAATTAAACTGGAGAAATGTATTCTTGCTTTTTTGTATTTTTGTTTTTGTTATGAATGGTATATCCTGCTGGTTCCTGATGAAATTAAGAACGAAAGTAAGGTGCCTTACCCAAAATTGCATGGAAGACGCCACCTGCTAATAATTTCATTTGTCAACTGCGTACAACCACAACAACTGAACAGTGAAGACTTGTAATTAATTAACAGAAAGTAAAATTTATACACATTGGCAACAGTTATGGTATAACTAAATTGCTCAGAGAAGAAAAATTGTTGTTTAAAAGATCCAGAGATTTAAAAACTTTTGAGAGCAAATTATTCCAAATCCAACTCCACGCTTTAGTACACACACACACCGATAAGAATAATTCCCTCCTTGTCCTAAAGTGGATAAAATTGGGGCTTGATAAGACACTTTCCAGTACGTTGGTCAGCTTAAACATGAGAGTAGAAGCGCAGTTTCTGAAATGGAATCGTCCCTACTTTTGTCTGACTGCACGTGGACAACGAACAAAATCCCAGCTGTGGTTACCGCGCACAGTGGAGAACGATTGTCTGTCCAGGCACGCGCCCAGGGCAGTATGACCGGCGTGGCGAATACGCAGACCACATTACCACCACATGCTAGCGGCCAGCATCGGACAATACGTTTCGACACAATACGCTTCTGGCGAATCAGTAACGTGGTCAGGAAACACGGTCTAGTTGGAAACGGAGTCACGTGTTGCTTTCTCTAGTATCAGTCACAAGTCCCAGGCGATCTGATTCGGCATCTATATTATCGATTAAAGTTACCGATCTTCCGTTTGCACGCAAGTGTTTGGTATGTTGTGGATCCGTCATGGTGCTATCACATAATTGATTTTTTCAACTCCACACGTTCTCTGTAATTTATTATCGAACAGAAACCATCGCTGTGGCTAATTAATCTGACTATTTCAATCATTTTAGGGTTCCTTTCCCCAAAGGGAAAGACGCCCTATTTCTGTCGCTTCGAGTTCTGTCCGTCTCTCAGTTTTGTAGCTCGTAAACTAAATAAAGCTACAGACATTAAATTTAAACATAATATTTAAAATTTTATTCTACAGAGAGTAGGAAAGATTTTTTTTTTTTTTACTCACAATATTTGTAATATTGATGTTGAGAACTCGGGATCAAAAAATAAGTATTTGTGTGGCTGTCATAGTCGTTAATTTTGGACCATTTTTTATTCCAGGTCTTACTCATAAATGCTGTTATCTAAAAACTAGATAGATTTTCAGGATATCTAATATATCCTCTTCTTTAGGGTTTCCCAACCTGTCGCGGCCCCTATAGGATAGGTCCGCGGAAAAAATAAAATTAATAATTACGAAAGATTAATGGAGACGTGAGAACATTCGAACTCAGGTCACACTGTGTGACATGCGAGTTGAGCTATCAAATGACAGTTCAAGAATAGACGATTTCCAAATATTGTTATTATAATTGCTGCGATCAGTCTTTCGACTGATTTGATGCAATCCTCCATCCCTCTCCTGTGCTAACCTTTTAATCTATACATACCCCTTACAACCCACGTCTTCAATTATCTGCTTCATATATTCTAATCTCTGTCTTCCTCTACAGTTCTTACCTTCGATTGTTCCCTCCACCATCAAAGTAACCAAATATGACCTACCATCCTGTCTCTTCTTTCTGTAAGCTTCTTCCACAAACTTCTTTTTTCACCCATCATTTCCAAAACTCGTTCATTTCTTACTTTGTCAGTCCACTTAATTTACAGGATTCTTCTGTAGCACCACATTTCAAATGCTTCAATTTTCCTTCTTTCTGGTATTCCTAAATTCCATTATTATTATTATTATTATTATTATTAAGGACTCCGTGGCTAGTCTCTAAAGGGTCAGCGGTTGAAAAAGGTTTGGAAAGGCTGTTCCATTCAAAAGACGCATACTAAAAAACAACACATCTAATGTACTTTATTAGTGATCATCAAAATACGGAGACGTTTTTGTTTTGAGTTTACTTTGACATATCTATACTATAGAATAAAATGATAGAATTGTCATTCTGTACATAAACTTTATTTCGAAAAGAATAATTGCAATGTACTATATTCTTAAAGATTAAAAAAAAAACACGTAAAATTGCCTGTTGGGGCATCACGGGAGAAATAACGAACGGATTTTAACAAATATGCACATATTTTCGCTTATGTTATTGGTTTCAACATAGGGTACTTTTTATCCATATTTGTAACTTAGCTCCAAAAAATACCGGCCAAAACCTTAATTTTTGAAAGTTTTAACTGTTTGTACAACCATCGCGGAAAAAACTAATGGATGGATTTCAGCGAAACTGCACGTAGTCATCAATTAAGATAAAAGATAATTATTATACGCATTAGTACCATATTTTGTCATGATACACAGGCCAAAACAGTAAATTTTGGAATTTAGCATTCACGGCTCAAGCAAAAACCAACGCTGTCAACGAAATTTTACTTACAGATAGCTTATAACACGTTATTAGTAGCTGCTAGTTGCCGCGTTCCCTAGAATTCACGGAGGTAGAGCTCCCCATTCACAAGGATGTGACGGGGTCAGCGCCATGTTTATCTTCCTGTGGAGTTTCCTCCATGGTACTCATTAGATAACTGCCTGAGTGAGCCTGGGGAGTCGTTCCGGACCTTCAGCTTCGAAGGAACGTCCTCGGTTTCGTAGGATATCACACCCAATTGTCCGCGCCGTAGTTAGACACTCTACCGCCCGAGCTTCGCGGAAGCCCAACACGCCAAACCCTTCCTATCCTGTGCTAACCTCTTCATCTCTACATATCCCTTACTATCCACGTCCTCAATTATCTGCCTTATATATTCTCATCTCTGTCTTCCTCTACAGTTCTTACCTTCGACTGTTCCCTCCACTAACAAATTAACCAATCTATCATGTCTCAAAATATGACCTACCAGCCTGTCTCTTCTTTCTGTAAGCTTCATCCACAAACACTTAATTCTCAGCATGCTTCTGTAGCACCGCATTTCAAATGCTTCAATTTTCTTTCTTTCCGGTATTCCATGTTTCGCTACCATAAAGTGCTGTGCTCCACACATAGAGTTTCCTGATAGCTAACGTTATTTTCGATGTGACATCGACAAGCCGAGAAATGAAAAAAAGCGTCTGCTAATTTAATTGTTCTGTAACAGAATCTATCAATTTAGTAACATCTGACGCAAGCCTCATCGCATTCGAAACATTTACCGCGAATGAATACAAATAAGTGCAATGCATTAGACAGTAGGGGATGCAAGTTAATATTAATACCGATTAGCATATCGATACTTATACCGAGATATCGATAATATCGATATTTTGCGGTATATTAGAAGTAAGTATGTAAACCAAAATCAAGTAATTAATTTGAGGTACTTTATTGAAAAAAAATTAGTTCTGCAAATATTCAGCGTCTACAGATACTGCAAACAATGGTTTCCTTAACCTTTTCCTGCGAAGTCTATTGTAAGGACCGAGTTTGGTGGTTGAGTGGTTAACACTCTGGCCTCGCATTCAGGAGTACACCGGTTCGAATCCCCGTCGGGGCATCCAGACATGGGTTTTCCATGGTTTCCCCAAATCACTCCAGGCGAATGCCGGGATGCTTCCTTCAAAAAGACCATTGCCGAATTCCTTCCCGTTCCTTGTCCACAGTCCCATGCCGCCTCTAATGACCTCGGCGTCGACGAGGTATAAAGCCATAAGTAAAAAAAAAAAAAATCTATTCCTAGTTTGAATGATAGTGGCTCCGACTTTGAAAAGAGGCTTTCAGAAGGTACCGACGAGGCTACTTCGAGTAAATCACTAATTGCAATTTTGAACATATCTTAAACCAACTCGCATACCAATGATGATTGATTTTAATTCATTTTGCAGCAAAAAGTGTACCTTGCTCTCCAAATAGCCAATGTTACTCTACACCAGATATACGCAATAACAGAAAAATGATTCAAACTTTTCAACTTAACAACTTTTGAAATTTTTTCATATTTTTTTATCAATTTTTGTTTCGATAGCGTCAGGAAAAGGGGATTTTATACCGGAGCTAAGTACTTCATTAAGTGCTTAAAACCTTTTCCTTCAACTGCATTAAGAGGTATATCATCAACACTTATAAAATGAGCAGTTGCATCAGTTATGCGGTCATATATTTACCCCATTTAGAATATTGTAATATGTGCGGCACAATACTGGCATAGACCCGGCTTCAAGTATTACACAATAATTTAAAGGCTTTGCTCCTTTGTAATTACTTTACATACTACTAATGATTACGATTTATTAATTTTTATATTTAATACAGAATCATTAGAGTTTCAGTTTTAAAAAGAAAAATCCTGAAACTACCGGCACGTTAAAAGTTAACGCTGATTGTCAGAACCGTTGGTCAGTTCCACGTTACCTTTTTTAGTCATCGTAACGCTTATGACACGCCCCAGTGTACACGAGAAGTTCTGTGACGGAATCCAGAGACGTTGAGGCTGTCTGTTCCCAGGTCGGCCACCGTGGGAGGCCGCGGTGATAAGAGGGGGACGTGCGCCGACTCTTATCTCTGACAGATTGATGTCGAGGCTGCGGGAAGCGGGGTTGCCGCAAGGCCATCTCCGCCTGTACGTACACAGGATAGTGCTTCACTACGAGGCAGGTCCGAGGCTCACGTCTGCCGTTATTTTTACAATACATCGTGCTTACTAATAACAAATACACTGAAGTGCAAAAAATTATGGTACAGAAAGATGCAAATATTGAGATGGCGGTAACATTACCAAAGAAACGTATAAATGTTCCGTGCAGTTTCGGTGCTTTCATTTGTACTCTCGTGAGTCGCGTGAAAGGTCTTCTGAAGTAACTAAGGCAGCGCGATAGGAATTAACAGACTTCGAATGGTAGATGGTGTTAGACGCATAAGGCTTTCCAGTTCGAAAATTGTTGGTCAATTCAACATTCCTCAATCCACGGTATTAAGGGATCATTGCCTCTAACCAGGGGCGGATCCAGGGGGGGGGGCTAGGGGGCTCAAGCCCCCCCCCAAACGTATCTAGGTCTAGTTTTGAGACTTTTTTTTTTTTAGCTCTACGGATTTGAGGCCCGAGGACCTTTTTCCCGACTCAAGCCCCCCCAAAAACCAAAATCCACTGAACGCAAGCTCTCTGAACCAAAATTCACTCAAGCCAAGCCCCCCCCCAAACCAAAGTCCTCTCAAGCCCCCCCCCAAAAACAAAATCCTGGATCCGCCCCTGCCTCTAACCATCCCCTCCCCCCATTTAGCACCTAGCTTTTTTCCCTATTGATTGCGGAAGAAATTTTTAACTGTTTTCTCTTGTCGTAAATTACATATGGAGATAATTAAATGACAGAAATAAATACTCACCTGTGAGTTCTGTACCTCATTTTAACTGACAAATAATATGAATGAATGTAAGGCAAGATTACGTTGCCTGTCTCAGAAATCCCCGCCCCTACCTCCATGTAGCCCAGCGTAGCTTTCCAGCCAATCCCTTCTCCCCGTAGACAGAGCCACGTAATTTATGGACGCTCCCTAAGAGTTCGCTACGAATACGTAATTTCCGGCATTAGTAAATTTACCAACACGTATTTACAAGGAATATGCTGGGCGCCACAATCAAGTATAAAACATTTAACAGTTACATCTACTTTACATGAGGATGGTCTCAGAAAACATGAAATATACGCAACAAATTCAAGAAACGCAATTATTAGACACTTAAATAAGTCCATTGTTTTGTTCATTGTTCGATGGTAATAAATTGGAGGTATGCGGGTTGTTCCGTGATGATGTTACAAACTTTCATGGATGATGGAGAAGGCTAAATGTATCAATTTGAGGTAAAAGACCCTGGTCCTGTAAAAACCGAGTCGAAAGTTATAAGCGAAAATATTTCTGATGTCACTGACAGTGGAATACATGTACGGGTATTGTTGTTGTTACCGTTTCTGGAACATACTCCACTTGTTATTCGTCAACGGATGTGGCTCCAAACATGATCGAGCCCCACCTACTTTGGACTGAGAGTTTGTGACCACTTGGATCAGACATTTCCTGAAAAGTGCACGGCAAAGGAGGCCCTATTCCGTGCCAGCACGTTCACCTGACCTAACCCTACTTCATTTCTTCTTGTGGATGCGTGTTAAAAGTCTTGCGTACGAGACGCCTTTTGAGACTGAAGGAAATCTCCTGTCAAAGAATTCCCTCTGCCCGCGACACTGTTCAAACCACACCGGGGGTATTAGACCGGGTGCGACAGAACTTTGCGCAACGATGCTATGTCTGCATTGACGCTGGGAGACGGCATTTTAAACCACTCTTGTAAATGTAGCAGCTTTTGGAACTGGTGCAGGTAACTGGATTTAATTATTGCTGTAGCATAGACTTAGGTTTTTCGGTCTCTCTGACATCAAGTTACGTGCGCCGTTACTAGTCCATCAACAGGAGAAATTATCTGAGGGTATTGTGAAGTATTCAGCGGAAATTCTGCACGTCACGACCAGGGTTCGGAGGTTGAGGCCCTTAGTTTGAGCGCTGCGCGAGACTAAGGTAGAACTTGGGTATATTTTCGCCTGTAACTTTCGACTCGGTCGTTTTCGGAGCAGGACACCTTACCTCAAATTGATACATTTGCCCTTCTCTTTTTTATTGTTTCTTATTTTTTTACTTATGGCTTTACGCCTCGTCGACGTCCAGGTCATTAGAGGCGAGATGGGACTGAGGATAAGGGACGGGAAGGAATTCGGCCATGACGTTTTTTAAATGACGCATCCCGGCAATCGCCTGGAGTGACTTGGGAAAACCATTGAAAACCCATGCCCTGACGCGGATTCGAACCACCGTCCTCCCGAATGCAAGGCCAGAGCGTTTACCACTCACCCACCACGCTCGGTCTTGCCCTTCTCCATCATCCCAGAAAGTTCGTAACATCACCACGGAGTCACCCTATATATTATATTCTCGTATAAACTCGACTGGACATGGGGAGATATGAGACTCTCGCGAAAACTCTATTGTTGGATTCACAAAGTCTCTCTTTACACTGAACGTAATCGAGATTGGGTCCATGAGCCTGTACAGCACAACACTCATAAGTACATGATATCTCCTTTCCTCGTGTTGTTGTTTGGTGAAGATTTTCGAGCAGCGAGTTCCCGTACTTGTCTCCCAGAGCTTTGATTTAACAGAAGTGACGTTAAAGCTGTTGGAGCCATCCTTGGGTCTGTTTCTGCCCGTGCCTGCTGCTTGTTAGGAGAGTACGTGCGGAGACTGCAGACACCTGTTGCCCCAGACAGTTCCGGCGCGCGCTCTCCGCGGAACGGACTCTTGCGCAACAGCCTTTGTTCTCACTCCGAGGATTTCGTGGACCCGCACGGACTGCGAGTCTCGACGCCATTACACAAACGTATGAGCGCTTCCGGTTATCAAAGCGAAAGCAACGTACGGAGTGACCACTGAAAACGGCACAGAGACTATGAGGATGGGCTGCAATAACAGCTAAGTACCACGGTGACATCTTACTGCAGAAACAGATGTCAGCCCTAGCTTCCTATAAAAATACACAAGTTTACAATCAATCAATGGGATTTTTATACTCTGTTAATGCACATTTGACATTTTTTACCCCCTCTTCATTCAACTCGCCTTCTTTAACATATAAAACACGTATTCGTAACTGGCCAAAATATTGGCTACTGGTACATTTATCATTACAACGGGAGCGTTGTTACTTGTTTCGTTTACTTTCTTGGAAAATTCTCGTATATATGACACAACATTTACATTAGAATTTATAAACAGTACAGAAAATAAGTTAAATTAAAAGAAGGGAGTTCCGCAGTTTTCAGTGGAAGTCTGACAACAAATCTTTCTACGAAATGAATATGCGAGATACCTTCCTCTACCTCTTACTAGTTAGTGTAAACATAAACCAATAAAATAAAATAAAATATTAATTAAGTGTCTGACGAGAAATTTAAAGCTGTAGTGTTAGAAGAAAACAAAATGTAATAACACACTTTGGATATTTACTTCACAAGAAAACGTTTACTTGAATCTGGTAGTCAGACAAAAAAAAATAATAATAAATAATTGCACTTTAAACAGTTTTAAAAACAATTTTAAAGTGGTATCAAAGTCGTTCACAAATTTTATCGGACTCGAAAGTTGACCATCAAGGGTGGATATTAATATTTCGCTCGTGTTTTGGTTCTAACAAAATTTTACTCGTGACACTTTATGTTTAATGGGAAGATAAGTAAACGATAGGCGAGAAAATTAAAGGATGGAACGATCGGAACGACACTGAAAGAAGTAAACCACTGTTACAAGATAACAGAAGCTTCATACACACACGCATACAAGCAACTGTGCTTCCATTTGAGCGATAAACTCTGTTTAGTATAATTAGCAGATCAGTGTAGAGTGAATGCAGTGATTCATGAGTATGACGCGTTGATTTCTGAAACTAACAGATGACATCGCTGTGTTACTACGCTGGTTTGCAAACACTTTCCAGGCCTGATGATTACATCTTGTGAACACAGCTGCATTTTCTGAGATGTCCTCGTCAAACTCCGTCAGACGAATTCCTCGAGTGTTTACGGAAGAGATCCTCCGATGTGTACTCGCCTGAAGGTCACGTGGCGAAGAAGTGGCCTCCAAATATTTGCACACTTCTTGAAACTGCACTCTGTCCTGTTCAGATGTCGAGAGTGAATGTCCAGGATTTGTTATTAGCTCTGATACCCAACTCAATGTCCTATCGGATATTACAGGGGAAAATAAAATGTTAAATTATTGCTAGAAAGCCGAGTTTTTTTAACTAACAAGCATTTAAAAAAATGGAACACCACAAAAAGAGAGGATTCTTTGGATATGGTTCAATACCGTTTGAGTCTTGCTTCTCCTGCAGTGGCTCCTCTTTCACTATAACCTACTAATTCCTCATCGTATCAATTATTGCTACCCCTTATTCTACTACTGAGAAACTTCATTTTACTCATCTGTATCTTGTGTCTCCGAACTTTGGCAGTATACCGGAGAACAGGGTCATAATACTCCTGATAAATAATTCCCGTACTTCTCTGTGAAACATCATTGCTCAAAGTCAGGCTTCTTAAGGATTTTTCGCTTGCTTCCCTCTTTCACAGATCGTGTTTTGTAAATAGTCACGGGTCCAGAGCAATTCCCATTTGACAGACACGTAGGTAAAAGCCTACGTTGTCAAGGGGATGGCCTTGAAACTTGCTAATTGTTATGGAAAAAGCCAACATGACAAGGATCTGCTTTCTTTCCATTTGAAAAGCAAGATCATTACTTCTTTCTGATGTCCGGAGGATTATGCGTGAAATAAACACTACCTCATCCTTGACAGCATCTCGGCAATAATAAAGTTGGATCATTTTTAGGGATATAAAAAGATTTTTTATAATCACAGGCAATGACTGCGCTTATCTATTGCTTAAATTTGACGATTTTCCCTAAAGGTCAATTTAAACCAAAAATGTGCTGTACATAGTATAAAACTGAAAAAAAATTATCTTCTAGGGACAAAAAAAAGTGAGTTTTGCAATCAAAATTCATGACCTCCTGATCTTATTAGGATGAAATTCGAACTTGACCTATATTTTTTGTTGAAACTAAAGACACTTAGAAGTACTAAACAGGGGCACAGACAATATTGCTGTATTGACGGAACGCTGGCTACACAACGGTTCGTCACGGACATTGACATTCTGCGTCCTCAGGTATTATCTCTCATGCAACAGTATTTACCATTTTTCAACAGAACAGTGCTTGTCTGCACACGGCACGTGTCTCTATGAGCTGTCTGCGTGATGTTGAGGTACTCCCGTGACCAGCAAGATCCCCAGATCTGTCTCAGATAGAACATGTGTGGGATCAGCTAGGACGTCAACTCCATCCCAGGATATCAAGGACCAGTTATAACATTTGTGAGTCAGCTTACTTCAGGTGAGGATACAACGGCTTTATGACACCCTTCCCACCGAATCACTGCATGCATTCAGCCCAGACTGATTGCAACGTCACACTGATAAGTGGGGTGATATTGCAAATTTCTTTGTAAATTTGACTCGATTTTGTGATCATTGAAATAACATCAAAAAGCCTCTCCACCGTGAGATTTCACTTCATTTCCTCCTCCACTTCTGGATGATTCACTTTTTGTTGAGACATTGTAGTAGAAATAAAAATAAAAATAAATAGCAAGAGCAGACTGGGATGGGACATATGACCCGGTAGCATTTTCCCTACACATCTCATTTTGAATTTCATGAATTTTTACTTTAAATTCTTTCAACGTTTGAAGTAACTTTTTTCAGCATATTTCTCGACAATTTATTCCATTCTCTGAATCTGCTGTCTATATAATTATATTTTCTTGCCTCCTTTCCTCGAATTAACTGCTGGTTTATGATCATAGTTATCTCTTCGCATTCGTGTATTACTACCACTTTTTCTCCAAATAACCATTTAGGCCTGATCGCCGAGATTTGTGTTTTACTCTCCTAGCATCCCGTTCACTAGTCTCTCATCTTACACTGACTTCCAAAGAAGTTATTTTATATCATTTACTGTTCCCAGCGATTGTCTGACCGAGGTTCTAATCCTAATTCCCTCACATCCCCGCTACATTTCTTCACATGCAAGACGCTGAAATCTCTAACAAATGCCCGGTGTGTCCTTCTCAACTGAGATTATTCTTTGCATAATTCCTTCCACCTTACCCCACCACACTTCTCTCATATTTAAAACCTTGTTTTCTTTCTTAGCTTTCTATCGTAACTCCCCTGGTTGGTACCTCCGTCTTTCTGGTTATGATCACAAAGGTACTTACTTTTCTTTGCATTAAATTTAATTTTATAGTCCCAAAAGAAGTTGCCTGGTGGCTCAGTGGAGATCGACGGGGATTTTCATAGGTCCTTTACATTACACAGCAAGCTGTGCCAGAGAGTAAAGTCCACCAGAAAGCTTGCATCGTTTGGATTCCACATTAAACTGTATGTGATTAGAAATCGTGCACTACCGCCTCTTCTACCTTGCTGGCCAATTCCCGAATGAAGAATATTTGTTTCATATCCAGGGCTCGAAACCCATGTGGAGCGCCAGACATCATGATTGTTTCTCATCAATTACCGCGAGACAGGACTAAAGCACCCATCTATGTTTAAATTCTTAAGTGACGATTACATTTTTTTTATTTAATTGCGTATCTATATCGTTGGAAGCAAAAATTGAATTTCCTCTGTGTGTACACTCATGAAAGGTGTGCGGGGGCACGAGCAGCTGCCAGTAGTAGGCGGAATGTGGGGCTGGAGACTGGCTGCAAACCGGTCGGTGACAAAACGGAGAAACCGAGTCGACTCGCTACAACCGGAGCACTTAAAATAACTGCAGAGCTGTGAGTAAATAAACGGGACTGCGCTCAACACACAGACCTAGAGCGCAGCTTCCAGCAACAAAACGTTTCCAGTTGTGTCCTGTTTCAAGAATGAAAGGGACAATATTAATGACATAAGTTTATAATATTACTAGGATTTCATCACGGCTTCGTCCGAGAGAACCTCGGTTTGCGCAGTAAATGCATTTCTCTTTTGTTTTTCTTCTAATAGCAAAGCATAAACGTTTGTAATGCAGTATCTTTCTAAGCTTTATCGTAATTAAATTTGATTAACGTTTACTGTATTCTAACGACGCATGGTAGTTCTGAAAACTGAAGAAATAAATAACCGAAGTTTTGTAGTAAAAAAAAAGTAACATAATCTAAAGGGTATGGTATTTATCTCTATTGTAACATGATCTTTGATGGGTGTCTCGTAAAGGAGTGTTCGTAGGAGATGTAGTTTGATCCTATCGGTTCTCGATACGAGTGAATTACCATTTTTGGTTCCATTCCCCCGTCACGTAGGGTCTTAAGATATACCACTGATTTTAAGCTGGATCATAAGCTTTTAAACTGTGAAAACAACATCCAGATTGGTTCCGTGGTTTTTTCGTGATACAGCCCACTCACAGATTTATAGCAGTATAAAGAAATTATTAAAATTTCCATTACGCTGCATTGTATGTAGATGAATTCATTCTTCTACTCCTTGCCGTCGTATTTCTTCTTTGTTTACGGTGTCATAATTTGTTTGAGCATATCTACTTTTTTTTCCTTATGGCTTCGCGCATAGCTGACGTCGAGATCATTACAGGCGCGAAGAGGTCTGGGGACGAGAAAAGGGAAGGTAGAGCAGAAAATTTGTATCGAGTTTTCTCCCGAATCTTGAATACTTTGATTTGGGTTGGTATGCCTATCTTTGCTCTTAATAGTTAAATCGAAACTGAAATCACCAAAGAAAACTTTTCCCTACATATATAAAACTGTTGCGGGCTGTATATGTGGATATCTTTGTCATAGTACCACGAAAAAAAGGCACCGAATAAATGGATCTTGGTTGGGTTTTCGAAATTTAATTTAATTTATTGTTTCCAAGTTTTTGGTAAATTATTCAACAATTCTCTTGGTAACTTTCTAATCCCTGAGACTATTCCCTACGAAATAAAATCTTCCCACACCCTTCTACCATAAATCGAGTGGCCATTGTCATCTTTTCCCATCCATGCATTAGCTATAATCCTTACAACAGTATTTTTCCACGCCTCATCACCAATATACGCCTTGTACACTATCATGACTTTCTTCACCCTCCTCCTGTCTTCCAGTTAATCCCATTCCAGCTCTTTTGTCATATCGGTTAATGATTGTGTTCTATGGTATTTTCCGGAGACAAATCTAACAACCTTTCTTTGCACCCACTCCAACTCCTGTATTCGATACACAATATGTGTATTCCATACTACTCCACCATATATGACCGAAGTTTTGTAACCCAAGTCCTTTACTTCTCTCGTACATCCCCTTATCACTCTCTCCAACAAGTGCAGAATTATGAAATCTTTTCCTATTACCTGTCCAATATGTCCTACCCAGATGAGCTCGTTATTAAATGTTATGCCAAGATATTTATATTCCAAGTCTTCAACAATCAATTATTTTCCCACTTTTGTAATCATAATCAACCTTTAGTTTATTATCTGTGTATCTAATAAGCTGACTCTTCGTTGCACTTATCTTCATCCCATGTTTACCAACTCGGCTAGATATCCTGTCCAGATCATCCTGCAGCTGATTACAGTCCTCTACCGTTTTGAACCTTTCATACAGCATTATGCCATCTGCAAATAACCTAACTTCTATACAATGCTGTTACAGGCAATTTTCCGCAGTTGCTTAGTTAATTTGTAATTGAAAAATTAACGCCGATGCAACTGTTAAATTTGTTTATTGCTGTGTCCTACCCGTTTCACCTCTCATCGAGGCATTGTCAGTTACGAATTATTTACTTTGGTTATCTGTGGTATGCAGCTGCTTATCTCAGTTTTATAAACCAAAGTATGTTCTGCTTGCTTTATATTTACAAATTTGCAAAACTGATGATTTCGTGTCACTCGGTTGTCTGTTGTGGTCATGACCAAAGTTTAGTATCTAACTTAAAATGTGTGGTATATCTTGGGACTGGGCACGTGAGCAGTAAATGATTGTGTGTTCGCACAAAAGATTCTTAGTATGATTCAGTTGTTGCATACTACAAAGATACCAAAGATTTTAAATACGGTAGTACGGTTCGAGTCAACGAAATATTATTGTCAAAATAAGAAGTCTGAATCTAATTCCTTTATGAGTCTGATGCGTGCAACTGACCGACAGTCAGCCGAAAAATAGCAATAGAGTTCTGTTTCCCTTGAAGTTGTTCCGGCAATACGTGTTGTTCGTACTGTGGCCATGCCTTACCGTCAACTAGCAGTTAGCGTTGCAATGTCGCGAATTGGCTGTCTAGGACGAATGAGGCCGGAAGCCAGAGCTAACAACAGTGACTGCTTCTTTATGCGACGTTTCCAACGTGTCAGTTTCTACCAGGCAGAGTCTCCAAAGAGATCAAATGCTTACTAAATACAGCAAAAATCGATTGAGCCATACAGGACCAAGTTAACTGTGAACTTGACTGACTGATAGTTGAACATTTCTTTTTAAAAAATGGTATTTGTCAACTAGATCATACAGTCTACGGCAGCAATGTGTAATATGATTCTCTCATCGTATAATTACGTCAATAGCTTTCCGTAGTATATAGCCTTGATTAAGCATATAAAACAGGACTTACTCAACACTCTTTTATTTAAAAAAAAAAAAGATTCTGTCGGATGCCGGATTTGAACCGGGAGGCGGTGAACCTTACAACGCGATATCAGCACACTAGCTTCTACACAGCCGTGGCCAGCTAATCGATAATGATACTACATCATGCACTGTTCAAAGTCGACGAGAGAAACCTGACAACAAATGTTCCCCGATTTTAATTATTTTTTGATATATTACAATAGATTAAAAGCTAATCTTTTTATAACTTTTTATCTGCGGAAGACATATTTATAGTGTGAAATATTCCTCAGAAGTTGCGAAAATTTAATTGTTTCATACTATAGAAAGAAATCGATTTTAATCAAATAATTGCAAAATAATTCTCAAGAGGAAGGATTAAAAAAAAAGTCTTAGCCGTCATAGCCGAAGTACACTCTAGTCGTTTTAAAAATTAAGGCTAAAAAAATTATAAATACCAACAGCAAAATATTTCTTATGCATCAGTCAAAAATAAATTTTGTGAATTTTTGCATTTCTTCAAAATATCGAAATTTGGGGGTGACTACCTCAAAAATTGTTTCATCACTTTTGATGTGATTCTGCCCCAGTTGATTTAAATGATTTTGCTATATGTCATCGTAAATAAAGAAGTCTGAAATAAACCGTTTTAGGGGCATGAAACACACTGAAGAGCCAAAGAAACTGGTATAGGCATGCGTATGCAAACACAGAGATATCTAAACACTCAGAGTACGGCGTTGCGGTCGGCAACGCCTATGTAAGACAACAAGTGTCTGGCGTAGGCGTTAGTTAGGTTACTGCTGCTTCAATGGCAGGTTATCACGATTTAAGCGGGTTTGAACGTGGTGTTATAGTCGGCGCACGAGAGATGGGAGACAGCATCTCCGAGGTAGCGATGAGATGGGGATTTTCCCGTACAACCAATTTACGAGTACACCGTGATTATCGGGAATCCTGTGAAACATCAAATCTCCAACATCACTGCGGCCGGAAAAAGATTCTGCAAGATCGGGACCAACGACGACTGAAGAGAATCGTTCAACGTGATAGAAGTGCAACCCTTCCGAAAATTGCTGTGGATTTCAATGCTGGGCCATCAACAGGTGTCAGCGTGCGAACAACTCAACGGAACATCATCGATATGGGCTTTCGGAACTGAAGGCCCACTTGTGTACCCTTGTTGAGTGCACGACACAAAGCTTTACGCGTCGCCTGGGCCCGTCAACACCGACATTGGACTTTTGATGATTGGAAACATGTTGCCTGGTCTGACGAGTCTCGTTTCGTTTCCAGTTGTATCGAGCGAATGGACATGTACGGGTATGGAGACAACCTCATGAATTCATGGACCCTGCATGTCAGCACGGTACTGTTCAAGCTGGTGGAATCTCTGTAATGGTGTGGGGCGTGTGCAGTTGGAGTGACATGGGACCCCTGATACATCTAGATACGACTCTGACAGGTGACACGTACGTACACATCCTGGGTGATCACCTGCATCCATTCACGTCCACTGTGCATTCCGACGGACTTGGGCAATTCCAGCAGGACAATGCGACACCCCCCACGTTCAGAATTGCTACAGAGTGACTCCAGGAGCACTCTTCTGAGTTTAAACACCTCCGTTGGCCACCAAACTCCCCAGACATGATCATTATTGAGCATATAGGGGATGCCTTGCAACGTGTCATTCAGAAGAGATCTCCAGCCCCTCGTACTCTTACGGATTTATGGACGGCCCTGCAGGATGCAAGGTGTCAGTTCCCTCCAGCACTACTTCAGGCATAAGTCGAGTCCATTACACGTCGTGTGGTGGCACTTCTGTGAGCTCGTGGGGGCTCTACACGATATTAGTTAAGTATAAAAGTTTCTTTTGCTCTTCAGTGTAGCATCCAATAGATAGCTGTGTCAATGGAAAAATTTGTTACTTTACACAGAAAATTTCCCCAAATGGAACGTAAAAACCACTTTGTGCACAATTTGATTACTATATTTTCCGAGGGTGAGCCAAGATTTCTCTTATTTCTCACCCACGCGGTGTCAATACTAACAGAAAAGTCAGGAAAATATATGTTCCTCAATGTTTTACTTATAAAAGAACCATGTAATTAGAATAATGTCCATGTACTTTATAGATAAATACTAATACTAAAATATAACAAGCAACTAAGACAATTGTCCATAACAACCCGCTGTTAGATGAAGTTGTGATTAGTAACCCATGTCCGGAAACGAACCGTTGCCTCGTTACAGGCAGAACAAAATAAAATTGGTAAAAATTTAATGGGAATCTTCTGTTGTATCTTAAATCGTTACAGTAATTTGCTTATGAAACAGTGGCGTCCTGGTCCACTACAGAAGGAGCCTGATGTAATGATCCACAAAAACAAATTGCATCTGCGAAACTTGTTCTACTGACGCTGGCAATCGATTGTATTTTGTTTTGCTCGTAACATAGAATGGTAAGTTTCTGAACACAGATTACTAATCAAGACTCTATCTATTCAATCCCCTAGAGTGCAGACCCTAGAACTGCATTTCCACTGAGTAAAACCCTCTTGAAAAAATGTTACAGGGATTGAAGGAATGACGGAGAGGAATACCTTGCCAAAGATTAAAATCTTTGACAAAATCTCTAGCGTAATTCTAGTACATGGCCAACAGAAACAATAGCAGACAGTGAAACTGAGGCTTCCTATGAAGTGTTCAATGATACGTTCGACATGCATAGGTCTAATTTTTCCAGTTTACTACAACAAAAATTACTGGACACTTGAAAAACAAGTAAGAATTTCTTTTGCTTCTGGTTTTTAGGCTCTTCAACGTCGAGATCAGTACAACCGGAGAGGATGGGAGGCAAAGAACGGGAAGTAATTCAGACATGTTTTTTTTAAACAAATCACCAAGGCATGAAACCTAGGAAAATAGAAATTGGGGTGGCCGGACGGGGATTTGAACACTTGTCCTAGCGTTGCCACTCACCCACCAGACTTGGAACAAGAAAGCAGAAGTTATAACCAGTTTCGAGAACCATCTATACAAATTACAAAACTATAGCCGGGTGAAAGTCTTCTTCTTCTTTCGTTTCACCCTCTTTGGGGTACGAAGAATCAGTCACTTTTTTGCATGTTGTTCCTTCCTTTGCGCCCAGTATTTCTTCATACTCTCTGACCTCCTTTTTCTCTCCTCTTCCGAGACGATGGGTTTTGACTTTATTTTTCTTGGAACCTTGTCTTTTCACCTTTAAATCTTATCTGCGCGAAAGTCTGTTTTTCTTTTTTGTATGAAATGTTCTCGGGTGACTAGCCGAGTCAAGAATGCCTTGTCACACGATATTTCGCCGACTAAAACATTGTCGCCATCTTCTGGAGAAAAGCCAAAACCAGAAGATGGCGACAATGTATTTAGTCGCCGAAATATCGTGTGACAACACATTTTTTGACTCGGCTAGTCACCCGAGAACATTTCATAGATTCTCAACACCGAGAAAGACTTCGTTCTGGTTTTTTTTTTTTTTTTTTTTTTTTTAAAAAAAAAATAGTTTCTTGCTGTTAACAAGTTACGTGGAATGAATCAACTATATTTTTTTTTTATTTTTGTCTGTCTGCATGTTGGGATGAACGAGATTCATACAAAAACTATGTGGTCGGTAGCCCGGGGTCTAGCGTCTAAAATAAGGTGTATTTCATTTTGATGTGACGTCAAAAAGCTGAGTAATTTGTAAGACTCTATTCGGGAAAAGTCAATGTGTTTGAGATTAAAAAAAAAAAACTCGTGATTCATCACGGACGACAGTAGAAGCGGATATAGAACATGAAAGTAGGGAATCCTAATTAAAATCTCCTATAGTTACTTATTATCATGTCCTTCCTGTCACTATTTCTGTTGTACAGACTGTCTTACAACCTAAGCAGAAACAAACTATGTTTCTATTACTCGAAAAAAGAAACAGAATTCTGAATCGTAATGAGTGGAGAATGCAGTCTGGACCACCGCAAATTGTAACCATGGCGGATACCATGTTTTCATGTCGTATCTGTTGCTGTGGTTCAGGCTGCATCACAACCTTTTTTCTCTTCTGGCTTTATGCCTCATCGACGTCGAGGTAATTAGAGTTGGGAAAGGACTGGGGGTAAGGAACTGGAAGGAGTTCTGCTATGGCCTTTTCAAGGAACCAACCTGGCATTCGCCTGGAGTGATTTGTGGAAACCATGGAAAACCCAAATCTGGATGGACGGACGGGAATTCGAACCGGAATAAGAGGCCAGAGCAATACCGTTCCCTACCACTCTCGATCCCAGCAACTTAAACAAAAACGAATTGTGTTTGTATTACCCACCTATGATGTCAGCCCTGGACTATTAGTGGAAAATTAACTAAACCGTCGTGTGGCAAGTGGATTAGGTGCTGCAACTATTGCGGGGGGGAAAATAAATTCATCTATATTGTGAATTGTATAGTATTACGAATAATTTCTACGTAAGAAGGAGTCAATTGTGTTTAAAATTTGCGTCCGTCTGTCTGTTTGGATGATGAGTAATTCGCAGCCCCTGGAGTATGTTTCATTTTGATGTGAAGTCGGAAAGTTGATAAATTAAGCTAAAGCTGCCCAGAAATTAGTTAAGATTTTTCACTTAATATGTGGTATGGTGGACCATTTCTTCCACAGTTGCTTGTCAAACTAACAGTTATTATTTAATAAATACGTCAATACAACTGTTTTTGGATGTTATTTATTTAACGGACGCGTTTCGCCTCTCGTCGAGGTACCTTCAGCGTGCACCGTTTTTCCGTAATATCCTATTAGTTTACACTTTATAAACTTAATGGTTTTTGTTTACCTATAGAGAAACTATTCTTATATACGGGAAGCATTATGTGTCTCAAAAAATTGTCGACCGAAGAGTCGCACATGTTGTATTTTGGACCTTTTTCTAATATTTCTTTTTCGTGACTCAAGAAATTTGTCCGTTGATTAGTCACACATGTTACGTTTTAGACCTTTTGCTAATATTTCTTTTTCGTGTGATCTCAAAAAAAAAATGTACATTGAAGAGTCGCGCGTGTTGTATTTTTTACCTTTTTCTAATATTTCTTTTTCGTGACTCAAGAAATTTGTTCATTGAAGAGTCACACATGTTTTGTTTTAGACCTTTTGCTAATATTTATTTTTCATGTGATCTCAAAAAAAAATAATGTTCATTGAAGAGTCACATATGATGTGTTTTACACCTGTGGCTAGTATTTCTTTTTTGATGACTCGGTCGGAATTACATGGGGCTTCAAATAATAAACAACCAATGGTCCTATTAATAGCATAAGGTAAGTTTTATTTTCATATGAAGTAGAAAAGCTGAGAAATTTAGATAAAAGTGTCCACCAATTTTATACGTTTAAAGGTGAGTTACTTTTCGCAATCGAAATGTTTACCGTTATTTCAACGTACGCGCGGTGTCGTATTTTTCGGAGGAATGAAGTTACAGTTTGTTGTGGAGATCCTTCGCGCGAAAGAATTTGCGTTTAGTGATCCACAGGGGCCGTGGATCAAGAAGCTCTTAATGACGTTGTTTTAAGAGAGAGAAGTTCCGGGAAACAACTAGTGATTAATAAGCATAAATGACCAATGGCAGCAGGAGGAGGTTATTGATTTCACCAGCGGGTCTGTGGAGATGTCACGCGTTACCTAACGCAGGCTTGCGCGCCTCCGCCCCCACCAGTTACCTAACACACCTGTCGCAAACCCTGGTCTGGCGCGCCTCGCATGGAGAAGATCACGCCGGCCTGAATGGCAAGCGAGCCTTCAATACGAAACAGCGTAAGAGACTACGGAAGTCGCAAGATCCATAGCGAACACTTAGTGTGAACCCTGCATCTCAAATTACCCGCAAGATATATGTTTTAGGGCTATGCTGTTGCTAAAGCAACTGTGTCAACATTACCGATTCAGATATCAGCGATATTCTACTTCTTTCGATTTTGATTTACTTTGAACCACGGGAAATAAATGGTTTACTGATATGCCTTTTCTTCTCCTCCCAGAATTTTTTCATTGTTTCACTGAAGGTCCTCATACTTTTTTTCAGACCACATCGTCTCGGTCTTTATACGTTGTTGCTCGGCCTCCTTGAATTTATTAATTTTAAAAAGATACCATCAATACAATCGTTATTTTATTTATTGACGTACGAGTTTCTCGTCTCATCGAGTATAAATCAGTAAGAAATATGCGTTAAACATTTACATGTAGTTTCACAAGTTTATTTGTAACAACTAATTGACTAAGAAACTGCGTAGAAAAATTACCTGCAACAACATTACTTTTTAACAATTTTAGTTTGAAGCATTCTGCGATTCTCTACATCATCTGGATGGATCCAAACGTTTTCGATATCTTTTCTCGTCTCTTCAAACTATTTTTTTGTTACCATTAATTCAAGACGTTAAAAATTATTTTTGTCAATCTACTTTCGCTCATTCTCATAATGTGTGCATACAATTTCATCCTTCTATTGTGCATTGTGTCTAATTTTCTCTGCGTGCCCTATTTGGTTCATTTTCCTCTTCCACCAGGTATCGAATTTTCCTTTATTGGTCCTAAGATTTTCCATTGGGATTTTCCTTTTTTTTATTTGACTCCATTTTGTTGTTCAGTGTTATATATTATACTATTAAATAGTCTCCATTAATTATTTAGAAAGTTTTAACACTAAATAAATTTTATATTTTGAACCAAATGTTTTTGCAGAGGAAAGGCAGCATTGTTTATTCCAAGAATAAACAGAACTGAAAAAATTCTAGATTACAAAACATAAGACAAATAACACAGTTATCGACAAAACAGCATGAACCTTTGCATCTACAAATACAATAAGATTGTAACCGTAAGAAAGCACCGAGCGTGGTGGGTGAGCGGTAACGCTCTGGCCTCGCATTCGGGAGGACGCCGGTTCGAATACCCGTCCGACCATTCAGATCTGGGTTTTCCATTGTTTCTCAAAATCACTCCAGGAGAATGCCGGGATGATTGGTTCAAAACTCCATAGCCGAATTCCTTCCCGTTCCTTGCTCCCATTCCTTTCCGGTTTCTAAAGGCCTAGACGTCTACGAAGGAATGGCCTAATTTTAAAATTTGTGCCTTTCTGTTCGGATGACCTCGATTTGCGCTAAAATTACGGGTCGGATTTTGAGAAAATATGCAATATTAAACTTAAATGGCTGGACCGGAATCAGAATTCGATTCCAGAATACGAACACAATGACAAGGGGATCATTTCTCCACGCTGGGTGGGTGACGTTTTCTTCATTTGAGATTTAGGTTCTGCCGACAGCGGAATGATTAGTGACAGTTCTTATAAGATTATTCGCTAAGAAAGAGAATGAAATGTGTCACGGCCTGCATTAAAGAGTTAACACGGCATTCCACCTCGAATAATTTCAGGAAATCAGAAGAAATTGTCTAATCACTGCTTTACGCCTCGTTGTGGATAAACATGAGAGAAGAATGCAGGCAGACGTATATTACAAGCAAGATTGGCAATACGGGAAAGGACAACGAGAAGCAAGGAACTGTGGGAAAGTTGGTACCTCGAAGCATAATCTGAACATACGTACATAGTCGTAAGTGTTACGACCATTTACGAAGAATGGATATTGCAGGAATACTTAGAAAGAAGTACGAACCGCACTTAGACAATTATATGTCCAGAGGAAGAATGGACGGAGGTTAATCGAGGCCCCGAGCCATCGGATAAGATGAAGCGACCTAGAATATGAATATAGACGGACAGCACAATGATGACGAAGTTATTGGCTTCTGTATCGCGGACTAGGAAATGGAATGAAACCGGTCGTGGGTTTCAAGAATGTCCCATTTCGGAGTGAAAGACTTTGGGAAACCATGAAAAACAAAAATCTGAACGGCTGGAAGAGGGATCAAACCTAGGTCCTCCCAAATTCTAGGACCAAACGCTACCGCTCGGTATTTAGGAATATCGAATTACTTAAACGCTCCTCATTTGTAGGTAAGCTACGCTTGGGCATTCTGTTACACACTACGGTTTCCCTTCCCCAACGTTGATGGCGGCCAATCAGCAATCCGTGAATGAGCCTCACCAGCTCTGTGCTGTATTACTGAGGGACTTCGAAGCAGTGCTTCTCCCGTTCGTCTCCGCTGACCCGTCGTTGGTCCGGTTTCGCGTCAGTGCGCAGGAGCTCCGTGACGGTCGCCGGTGCAGTGTCGATGAGAAAGCAGCTCGTCACCCCGTTACGTCACCACCGCGGACAAGCAGATCCCTTTTCATCGGCTGCGTCTCGCCATTGCGCCAAACGTTACTCGCACTTTCCTTTCCTACGCGACGCCAGCCTCTCGACAGGTGATACCTGCTCCCTTCCACTGCAGATTTTCTCTCGGCGCGATGTTTGGATGGGAGTAAATCTGTGAGTTCGAGACGTCAGCGTTACCAAGATGCCACCTGTTGCACGCGTCACCATCACGCCACCTGTTGCGCTTTTCGCAAAATCTTTATACAAACATACAGTTTTCATCCGATTTTGATAGAACTTTGCATATGTGTGCTTTAAAACAAATAGAAAAACACTGTTTACGTTTTATTTACAGAAATTCACCTTAATTTCTGTCACCGTTGTTCACACAAACCCACAGTTTTTATCCGATTTTGACAGTAGTTAGCGCACGTATCAAGGCGGTCTGGTAGCTCAGCGGTTAAGGCGCTTGCTTCCAAAATTTCTCGCTCCGGTCGCGGGTTCAAAACCCGCGGTGAGTAGGAATTTTCAGGAGCTTTATTTAATTATATGAGCTACGCCGGGATGTTCCATGGTTCTGATTCCACGTTAAACTGCAGACCCCTGAAGAAAGGAATTAGCCGTCTAGCCTCTAACACAATAGCTTGCTACATCTCCTTCTGGAAGATTCGAAGAACCTTCGGGCTGTCGACTAAGTTAGAGTTTTAGTTTTGAGGTAAAACCTTCTCTAGGCGCGTTGAGCGATTTTTGGATGGGTAACATCTTATGAGTTCATGTCACCGACATGCTAATATCTGCGGTCTGCTGGCTCAGTAGTTAAGGCGTCTGGGGAGCGAAAGGTCCCTGGTTCGAAACCCTGTCTCGTCGAGGATTTTCATATACCCTTAACCCAACCTCCCATCCTGGCACAGCTTGCTATGTAATGTGGCGTACGCCACAACGCTTCCGTGAATCGGACTGTACGTCAAACTGTAGGCCTCTGTACATGGTAGGACTACCGGCTTAGGTTAAGTCGGCTAAGACGGAAGGAATGAGCTCCCAATAGAAATCCTGTAACAAGCTCTTTACTACCACACGGAATTATTATTATTTAGAAAAATCTGTGGCTACATATATGAATTCATGGTTTTTAAGTTTTCACTTCTGTCGGCAGTCCCCAATCACTGCCAACTATTTTCCTTTTTCTGTATTAACCCTCCTCCATTTATTGAAGTCAATAATATTGATGTAGCTGGCTCCAGACGTCTTAGGCCTGCCGCAATGGCATCTTATCGTAGTTTATCCGGTTCCATCATTCTAGTTTAATTAAATGGATTTTCCTTATGCCTTCACGCCTAATCGTCGTCAGGGGCATTAGAGGGGGGCAAGGACCGGGGTAAAGGAACGAGAAGGAATTCGGCCATGGCCTATCCAAGGAACCATTCCGGCTTCCTCCTGGAGTGGTTTAGAAAAACCCAAATCTGGATGGCCTGACGGGGATTTGAATCTGCGTCTCCCCGAATGCCAGGTCTGAGTATTACTGCTCACCCACGAATGTCGGGTGAAAAATAGAAAAAGATGTCCATGACAAGAAACTAGTACTTTACCTCAGGCTTAAAGGAGTGATAAATATATGTTTCGTAGGGAAAGGATCCAGGTATTGAAATAAATAATCGACGTATTCGCTTAACTGTTTGCCTAGAACAGAGTTTCTCAAACTTTTAGCTTCGCGTACCCCCTATAAAATTTCTCAGACAATGGGGAACCCCATTTAAAAAATAAAAAAAACTTTTTTATTTATTTATTTTTTTAAATAAGGATTTTTATTTTACAAAAGTAATACAGTGACAAAGAGCACAATGTTATTAATTAATTAGATTGATGGGTTTGATTCTTCCAGCAGGTTGAGTCAATTTTAGGAGCTATTTGCTCATGTTTAGTCTCAATCCACCACCGTGCGTGTTGGAAACTCGAGACAGCCAGTATTAAGCCGCCATAACTTAAATATTGTCGCGAACTCCCTACGATCAACTGGCGAAACCCTAGGGGTTCGTGTACCCCACTTTGAGAAACACTGACCTATAGCACTGAAAGAATTTAAAACCGAAGTAACTGTATAGGTAAAAGTCATCAGGACTAGGACAGCAGGGTAGGAGAGGTGGTGGAGCACAATTCCTGATCGCCAGATTGTGCACCAAAGTCCTGAGTTAAATCGTAAGCCTCTCCGCAGTGCGTATTGAATGAGGGCATGCGACACTGTGGATGGTGATTCGTCCGTCGGATGGAGTCGTTAAGCCTGGCTGCCCAATAGGTCTCTTTCAGAAGAGTAGGCCTGGATGGGCCGAAACCGTGTTTCACCCTCCCCATTTTTTCGTCTCTCAGCCACACTCTGCACTGAACACGCACAGTGTCACAGTCAACAACACTTAGGAACACTGTCTTACAGGGGAAGACTAAGGAAAACCATCTCAGCTCATCTTCGCAGACGTTCCAAAGGAAGGGATGACATACCCCAAGGGAACAGCATACGCTTGGAAATGGGCAAGGCGTTCATGGAGAAGAATCAATTAATTAATACTCCGAAGTATGCGTAACGCGATGGTCAAAATACAACTCTTGTAGTTGACTGAATGGCGTCGGAAGATACAGCGTTGTGGATGAGTGGTAAAAGTCGCTACTGGATTTTAGGAGGACGTGGGTTCAAATCCCCATCTGGCTATCCAGATTTCTGTTTTCCATGGTTTCCCAAAATCTCTCCAGGCGAATGCTGATATGGCTCGTTCAAAAGACTAAGGACCAAGTTCTTCCCATTCCTTGTCTCTGATACTCTACCGCCTCTAATAACATCGGCGTAGACAAGTCCGAAGCAATAAAAACAACAGCAACAAAAAACAACCTCACAGTTGAACAAACTCGGCTAAAAATGGTTGGTAAAAACACGAGATGCAATAAATCAAGTAACAAGAGTAAAGTCAGAAGGCCACGAAAGAAGAAAAATCAGTATGAAAAAAAAATGTTATGGTAATAGAAGAAGAAAAACTCTTTTAAAAAGAGAAGAGTGCAAATCCCGCCATAGCCCGTAACAGAACGCGTAATTGACTGAAACTTAAGCATTGCAGCCTACGTTGAAGCTATAGTCGATCGATCGGTGTCCATTTGCCAAACAAACTATTTTTTTTCTTGAAGGTCCTTGGGAACGTCAGCTCACCACCGAGCAAGTGCTGGTTTCTCCCGATGACATAGACGCGCGCTAACTGATGAGTCAAACATCGTAAACGACAGCGCAGACCTTGAGCGGTATTATATCTGTGATCCTAAGGTCGCACCTGTTGCCACCAGCGGGAGTGTTAACCTCGGCTTCGGCACGCCGTCGCACAACAACACGGAACAGGGCGGATGGCGTTAAGGCCAAGGACTCACAAGTAGCTTCCATATCTCTGCTTCGACATTGCGTTAACGTAGGGCGGACAGCGTAAAAGCGTTACCATACGGGATTTTGGTGAGAACTGCAGGTGTACGTTAAAATCCGAGTCGGTCCGGACCTGACACTCATTCGGGAGGACGCTGGTTCGAGCGCGGTTCAGTCGTAAGATTTCAGTTTTTCCGTATATTTTTCTTTTTTGCAGGCGACTGTAGGAATGTTTCGTTCATAAAGACCATAGCCGAATTCCTTCCCATTCGAATCCCACGACAATTCCGCGGTTCTATGACCTCTACGTCAGCGTTCCATACAGCCCTAATTTAAAAAAAAAAAAATCCTGACGCTGTCCTACCATCCAACCTATTGAATTATGAGATTTGTACAATTCAAAAAGCAAAGTAAACATTATTAAGTAGCATGAGACTCCCTTGCTACATCCTCTAATTTAAGTGAAAATAATAAGCATTTTCCTGCCAGTTACGTGAAAGTAAGCTTTGAGAAATTTTCTAGCGTTTTCCGCAGACTAAAATTTTCATAAACAATTGTTAGTAAATGAGCGTTAAATAAATAAATGTGGTTATTATTAATCAAGTTGAAGCTTACGATTTCATAAACATGTTTTGCATCGTGCAAATGTTAACTTTAAATTCTTTCACTGTTCATGGTAAAATGTTCAACGTCTGCGATAGTTTATTCAAACTCTTACTGCCTTACCTACAGTTGTGGTTTTCCTGGTAAGCTAAACAATTTTTATTACATGCGTTAAGTTTCATCCATAAACTATAGTTTAAGACTACATCTTTTTAAACCAGATTTCTCCTCCTTATCACTCAGAAGGACGTCGGTTCGAATCCCCGTCCAGGAATCCAGATTTGTATTTTTCATGGTTTCCCCAAATCACTCCAGGCTAATGCCGGGATGCTTCCTTCAAAAGGTGATGGCCGAATTCCTTCCCGTTCCTTGTCCCCAGTCCTATGCCGCCTCTAATGGCCTCATCAAAAATGATCCCGTTGACGTTGCAACAAATATTTATTATATCTTCACATGGTTACAATAGTCTCTTACATACATTCATCCACATTTCCATACTTAAACACAATTTTAAGTACAAATGAACATTCTCCCATTCACTTAGACCTGAAACTAAGTACTAATATATCGTCATGGTTATCACTTCCCTTCCACAAATCACTTCTCATTCTTCAGTCAATAGACATTGTATTATATATGTTAGTGGAGTTCCTTTTCGAAAAATGTTTAATATGTAATAACTGTTTTTATCTGGTGACCCACCGCCGTAATGCTACAGGTAACAGTGCTTTAAAGATAAATGTCATACTGGCTTATCAGCTCGCAAGACATATACGGTAACGGTCAGTATAAACCCGAAAGTAAAACCTTTCATGTCTGCGTTTTTTCTCAATGTGCAAAAACGAGGAAAAAGGTTTCCGTTTTAACGCCATTTTGGGAATTACCGCTTTCAGTAAAACTTCGATTTTTCCATCGTGATCAGAATAACTTCACAGCGAATTTATCGTAGTACTAAACGTAATCAAATTCTCATGTTAACTTGGTAAATAATGAAATTAGGGACAAAAAAATACGGCAGTAGCAAACTGGACTAACAAATTACGCATCAAGCTGTAAAACGTATATCACACATTTTACAAGCAATTCCGCAAATTTTATTTGCACAATAGCGGGTTTTGTTGCATTAATAAGCTCTCGTTCTCGTATTAACCTTAATGGACTAAAAGAGAAAATGAAAACATAATTAGCCTCCTCCTTTTAAGGCTTAAGCTATCACATAGTGCGCTATGGACAGATCACCCACAATTATATTCAGTGAAGATTCAACTCAGTAAAATGTAGCTTGTTATCGCTGAACTAAGTCAGCCACCAGAGAGAATTTCGGTGAAAGATTGAGACTACGCTTCACGTTAAACACGAGAAAACGTCATTCTGCACTACATATAATATACTGGAAGATATTTTTCTTCCTTAAAAGGTATTTATGTTTGAAAAAGGCATAAAGAGTTTTGTCAAACACTGCCAACAACCATAGTATATTGAGGACGAACGACTGATGTGCAACATATATATTCACGGCCAGCTCCCGATTGTTCGTCGAATGCGATATCAGAGTTATACGCAAACTGCTCCCGCGCTGCTGTTAGTAAACAAAGGTTAGAGGTTGGAGTGAATCGCAGTTGGAGTGTAGATAAGAATCAGTCGGAGTTAAAAACGCAAGACCGAAAACAAGAACTCCAACTGAATTCCCGGTTAGTCTACGACCTCCTCTGGAAGATTTTCTGAGGTGCATCAGCTAAACCAGTAAAAACAACTGATCATCAATTAACCAGATCTCCCCCCGGCCAGAAAGGTAGAGACCTATACTAAAAACTGTCTTTTGTACATCTTTTAGACATTGTATATGGAATAAATCCTGAATATAACAAAAGGTGTTATTAAACATTCAGCGAGTATTTTGTGTAGATATATTTGCTGATAATTAATTTTCCTGTTCGTCAGCATACAAATATCTCTAGAAAAAATCTTACTAATATCCACCCACAATTTTTATGCCACACCTCTCTTGCAAAGCATGGAGTTTTATCTGTTGATCTTCTACATGAAATAACGTCACCTGAGCCGAAATGAAAAATGCTTCCATGTGTGTAAACAACCTGTAGAACTTTTCTTGTTTACATTAAGTTTGATCCATAAATTACAAAAAACTCAATTCTTCTATGTGTAGGTATTAACGTTACAGAATGTCTATTATATTCAAAATTATCCCACTTTACCAACCGTTTAATATTCCCCAAAATTCATATTTGCATTTTTTTATACCAACAACAAAAATAACAGATCTTGTTCAGGATCGAACGTGCAACATCTGCTCAGGATAGCAACATTTCTATATCTTCAGCTTTTGTGCTTGCAACTGCGTGACACAGATAGCATTAAAGAATAAAAAAATACAGGGAGGGGTCATAGCACAACGCAAACAATCTCTGTATTAGTATTTGTTGTTTAATAATCTCTGTATGTTTATCATATCCAAGTATGTCTTAAATTCCTAACTATTCTGAAGGAAACAAATCCATTAAGTAACAATTCTAAAACATTCATTTTACGAGGTATACATTCACTCTTCGAATAATTGTTGTTATCATTATCAGAGATCGTTAGTTATTTGCAAACATTTGGAAGATCCAAGTAAAGATTCTCTAACATTCAGATAAAGAACCTCGAGTATCGGAAACGCTCCCTACTCGTTACCACTTGCATTGTGTCTCACTGTTCACGTAATGAGTATGACAGGAGACTCGCTAAGTGGATTTTATGATGACCGTTCCCTGATTGCTTCTCAGAAATAGAAAACAGTGTGACAATATATACTCCATAATTTTGTGATTTCGATGAGAAAAATAACATAAAAAATAAATAGGTATAAGAGAATAATATTCTTCCGCAGTTCCTCGGCAATCATTTATCTTTTATGTTTTCGTTTTGTTAAAGAATACAGACATAAGTAAGGCGCACTTTACATCTGATCATAATGGCACATTTTCCATGCTCACCGCCCGAATTCCCCTCATTCTGTTGCTCGTAACATCGTGCACTTCGGCGAATAACTACCTTAAATTCTTGTCACCCAAAAAGTTCTCAACGCGGATGTTCTGGAGTCAAGCTTCGTTCTTGAAACAACTAAAACTGTCAATGATAATGGTGAATTCGTTCAGACGTTTTCCCGCAACACTGAGCAGCGTCTTCGGTTAAGATGCGACACTCTACCACTTGTTGCTCTCGCTACAATTAAACTGAATTCGAGTGATCTTAACACCCGCGTACTAGAGTTTGAAACAGCCGCGCATTGCACCTCTGTCGTGGGTGGATCGACAGTCCAACGTGAAATCTGAACCGTGGAGCGTACATACTGTGTTACACATACAAAACGGAAGCTTTGCCAAAGATTCATTACTATTGTACGGCATTTACAAATAAATTGTGCACCAAGTTTCTTAATACGTAGGTTTTACAACAAGTCAACTGCACCAGGAGAGACATTTTGGGTGAGCACTTCACCTTCATTTTCACGGAGTGCTCAGTCCTCTAAGGTAAAAGACTAACTTATCCCACAACCCGAAGGAGGTATAGTAAGCCACTGTGTCAGAGCTAGGACAGCAGTTCCTTTCTTCTGAGACCCAAAGTTCAACGTGCAATCTGAACCACCCAACGTCCTGGCGTAACTCATTTGATCAAACACAGCTTTTAAAAAAATCCTGAACCCAGAGGGATTTAAACAAGGGACCGGACCAAAGATATTTACTATTGTTTGTATCTTTGATCAAACACAGCTTTTAAAAAAATCCTGAACCCAGAGGGATTTAAACAAGGGACCGGACCAAAGATATGTACTATTGTTTGTATCTCTGTACCGCAGTCACAGGGGAAGTTTCACCGTAAACACTTTGCAGCAAAGTATCCCTCATCTTGACCTAAATTGCTGCGCGTCCTTAAACTGATCTCCACAACCAGCACAGCTTTGTATTGTTCATCAGTGCTATGACGCTCGATGGTTTTGATTTCACGCAAAACTGTAGAGCCCTGGTACGCGGTATCATTACTGGGTTTGTTTAAATCACGACAGAGACGGAATGCACTTGGCGACCGAGTAGTCCAGACGGGACCGAGAATTTTGGCTAAGACTGAGCTAACAGACAATAACACTGTTGTGGCTGGCGATATCCGTGGTGGGATGCACTTACCGCGCTGCACACGCCACACAGTAATCCTCTGCGCGCCGACTGAAGGCTGGAGCGTTGCACTCGCGGCGCGGAGGGCGCGGTACCGTTGCCAGCCGCGCTGCCGGCAGCTTTCTACGGCCCAGGGGCCCCGGCCGCCGGCTCGCTGCGCCCCCTCCACGCCCGCCACCCGGCCCGGTGATCACTTTCTCCACCGGGTGACGCGAGTCTCCAGTCAGTGGCATGTGGGGGTCCTGAGAGGTGCCGAGCCCACACTTTGCTACTGGGTTGGTCAACAGCTCTGCGCATCACCAGGGGTGCAATTGGCCAACTGTTCAGCTGACTTTCTCAAGACTCGCCAAATATCTTACGTTCTTACCACCCAGTGTCAGTCCTGGTGGCCTGTTACGGTCTCAGTCCATCTCCTTGATGGTCTTGCTACATCTCTCCCGCCTCTAAGTTGGTACTGATTTGATAGCAGACTTAACTGGGCAGGACACATTGGACAGGTAGCAGGGAAAGGGTTTAAAATCTTTCACCTGTTGGAAAGAGTGATGAGGGGATGCTCTAGAGAACTAAGGGAATTGGGGTACAAAATTTTGGTCAAACCACTGCTGGAATATGGTGGTGTAGTATGGGATCCACATTTTTGGTATCAAATACAGGAGTTGGAGAGGGTGCAGGGAAGAGCTGCCAGATTTGGCTTTGGAAATTACCGCAAAACACAATCTGTAACTAGTATGATAAAGGAGCTGGAGAGAAATTCATTGGAGGATAGAAGGGGGATGAAGAGAGTCATGGGAGTGTACAAGACCTTTTTTCGTGATGAAGTATGGAAAGATACTGGTGGGAAAATTAAGAGAGATGCATGGAAGGGTAAAGATGACCATGACCATAAACTGACACTTAATTTTAGGCATAAGAGTGTCGGAAAAATTTCTTTCGTACGAAAGGGTGTGAGGGATTGGAATAAATTGCCAAGGGAATTGATGAACAATTTACCAAAAAGACCGAAAGAATTTAAAGTTCAAATTAGTAGAGGGAAAAAGTAGTTGGGAAGAGAAAAGGGCCAGACGGGTGGGTAGGAAGATTGCCACGGAATCGTGCGCTCCATCGCAATTTTATCAATTATTATTCTTATTTGAGGATTTTTAGTGGGATCGGGTCAGTATTCATCAGTAGTACGTAGTCTTTCCAAGATGTTCTGTACTTCTGCGTAGTTTGAATTCCTTCAGGATGTCATCTGATCGTTTTCTATCCCGTATTGTATAAACAGCTGTTCTTCTCTTGAATCGCATCTTGGTGGTCATTAGTCTCCATTTGTCACCTTTTCGGAGTGTCCATGCCTCGCTGCCACACAGTGGTTCAGGATTAAAATATAGTGGACATTCGAACTTAAGTCATAATATTGATCCAAAAAAAAATGCTTTAGATATCTTTTGTTATGATGATCAACAATTTATATGTTTAATTTTTGATAAAAATGAGTCACTTAAAAAAAAAATATTAGAAAAAATGTATGGGGGAAAATCTATTTTATTTTATATTTTTATTTTTTCACGGCCCTATATCAAAGTGTCAAAGTCATACCTTATGCAATTGTAAGTACCTATCGTACTTACTATTACGACATGAAAATTTCTTGCGTATCCTCGCAGCTTTGACTATAGGCCTCGATTGAAGTTAAGGATTAAAAATATAGTGAACATTAGAAGGACTGATTTTTATCAAAATAAACTTAACAATTATTTATCAGCATAACAAATCCTAAGGCAATTTTTTATCGATATTATGACTTAAGTTAGAATGTCCACTATTTTAATCCTAAACTTCACTTGCGCTATATAGTAAAAGCGGCAAGGATACGCAAGAAACATTCATGTCGTAATATTAAGTAGGATAGGTAGTTACAATTGAATAGGTTTTATTTTGACTCTCTGATACAGGGCCGTGAAAAACAGAATATAATAGATTTTTTCCCATACATTATTTTCTAATATATATACATATAGACTATATATTAAGTGTGAAGGACTGAATTTTTTTATCAAAAATTGAACTTAACAGTTATTGATCAGCATAACAAATTCTATATAAAGCAATTTTTTTGGGATCAATATTATGACGTAAGTTCGAATGTCCACTATATTTTAATCCTTAACCATTGTGTGCCGTGCAGTAGGGTAGGTGTAACCTGATTCTTCTCTACTGTTGAACAATGGATGTCTTATGTTAAGAAGATGTAATAATAAGGACAGGAAGGAAGACTAACAAATACCATAACAAAGGCACGGAAAAACAAAAAAAAAAAATTAAAACACACACCCTTCTTCGGCAGGGTTTTGTCCTCGGAGCCATGTCCCTGCAGTAACTGAGGTAGAATGCATAGGGATGGGTGCAGACTATTATCAGCGAACTTGTGTGGTCGGAAGAAAATATATGGTGTTTAAAGATCGAAAGGTCCACGGTTTGAAAACCTTCCCCGACTGGGATTTTCAAAAGCTCTTAACCCGACCTTCACATCTGAAATTTCTGTGTAATGTGATGTGGACCAAAACGCTTCCGTGGTTCGGATTCCAAGTTGATCTGTAGATCCCCTATAACCGGTAGGATTGCTGGGTTAAGCTAAGGCAACGCGTAGGATTAACAACACTGGCTGTAACACGGATGTATACACATCCAAAGAAAATTCAAGGCAAACGAAGGTTTAATGGATTCCTAGTTGCCCGCAGCGAATATGCGTACATATATATCGACACATATATTTCTAAGAAAAGTTAATAAATTACCTACTATATAATTTCGTAAGCTCACTCACCTCGATAGCTATTGGCTAGAGAACGTTGTCACGTGTCAGCCTTCGCTCGTAAAACAGCGACCAGAGATATCATTAGAAGAAATTCGTGGTTATGTCCACAATTTAATAGCTAAGCAACTGCTACCAAATTAATTGCGATCATAAATTCATTAAGTTTGCTTTCCGTAATGATTCATAGTCAAAAAAAATATTGATAAATTTTGCGGCTGAAAATAACTTGGATCTGCTTTTCAGTAGCATGTTGCTAATGAAAGCAACTTAAAAAATTAAATTACTCATGATCTCTGCTGTAACCACGAATGCCAATTGTCAATCAGACTTAGGATAAATTTCAACTTAATTAAAACTTTCACTTATGTTGTTGCTTTACCAAAGTTTATGCATTACGATTTTTTTTTTTGCTTTTTAGGTATTTTACTGGCCACTTTCGTTATTGGTCTTTGCTCATGTTCATTGTACGTAAGTTTTAGGTTATTTTAAGTGGACATCAGACCAAATATGTTACCGAATCGACTATTCTGAAAATTCATTGCTTTGAAGTTGCTCAGCTGTTTAATAAATATGGAATGTATATTAAAATCTCTGGCCGTTAGTTCTTCAAGCTCAAGAGATTTTATTCACCTTGAAAAACAGGTCAAGTTTATATTTGGTCAAATCAGGTCAACCTGTCATAATCTTTCATCCTAAAAGCTGGAACTATTCTAGACCCGTGACGATACGCAAAAAACTGCCACGGGCTTACACTAGTATATAAATAATGGTAAATTGGCTTAAAACTGTAAGTGCTGTGAGTAATGGTCTCTTTGGGAGTGGAGGGTAGGTACAATAAAAGAATAAGTAGAGAGTAGAATAGGAGGATGGAAGAGAGATGGAGACAGTCAGGGAGAGAGGAAATGAATATTGACAGATATCATCAGCAGCAGCAAATTCAATCGTGTAATGAAGTGGCGTATTAGTCACGAGACTACACTTATCTTCAAGTCTTCATCAGGTAGACCGGCCTTGAGGGATTCTTTGCCACCTGTTTCCAGCGCCCTCGTCCCATCTGTCTCCTCTGGTCTCTGATGATCTCTTAGATTCCGCTCCAACAACGTTATTCTACATCTCTTTCTTTTTTCCTACGAGCGACACCAGCACTCCCCCCCCCCCCCTCCCCCTCCCTTTACCAAAGTAGCTGCCTTCTCCAAAACTTCAATGCATTTTTTTTATTTTTCAATTAAATATGCTTCTCCACTCTCGAGAATATATCTAAATCTGATAAGAAAATTAGTGTGATCCTAATGCCCGTTGGCAATGTTTAAGTGTGCCGAAAATTCCATCTCTGTCGTGGCTGGAATCCGAGCCACTGACCGCCCTGACAAACCTCATACGGTGAAAGCAAAGCCAATAAAAATTTTAAAAACACAACGGAATATTAAATCTTTAAGGAAAGTGCCTTAACCACTGAGCTACCAGACCGCTGATTATTATCAAAGTTGCGCTTTTATTTTATATTTTTGCTAATTGCTTTACGACTCGTCGACGTCGAGATACTTAGAGGCGTAAAAGGATGGGGAGAAATGAACGGGAAGTAATGCGGCTATGGTCTTTAAAAGGGAGTATCCCGGCATTCACTTGGAGTGATTTGGCGAAATCACGGAAAACCTAAATCTGGATGCCCGGATGGGGATTCGAACCCGCGTCTTCGGAATGCGACTCTAGTACTCGTATATACTGGATTCAGATCAAGAGCAGTATCATTTTTTTTTTTTTAATTTGACATGTAAGTTATGGAACAAAGTAATCAATATCTTATTTGTAATCAATTCCTCAATTAGAGCTATAGGAGTATTACTAAGTATTAGAGTTCCGTAAGCCGGAGGTGACACACAAACGACAAGTAGTAACGAGTAGATTCTTGGTTAAAGGAGGCAGTGTTGGACGATGAAAAATTATAGCGTGTACCGCAGAAACAGAGGAGGAATTGGAGGCGAGATGAAAGGTAGGTGGTGAAGATATCGTACTGCAATTAGAAATATTATTTAGATTGGGTCTGGGTAAATCCTGCATACAAGAGGACTGGAAATGTGGCATAGTAGCACCGGTTCATAATGGAGAGAAGACAAATAATGTGTTTTTTTTTTTACGTCTAGGTCATTAGAGGCGGGATGGGACTGTGACAAGGAACGGGAAGGAATTCGGCCATGGCCTTTCGGAAGAAGCATCCCCGCATTCACCTGGAATGATTTGGGGAAACCATGGAAAACCCTAATCTGGATGTTCGGACGGGGATTCGAACCGGCGTACTCACCAGAAAGCTTGATATCCACTAAGAACCAGGCTATGAGTGACAATAGAAAGTGATTTTCTGTGGCAACAACAGTGATTTAGGAGAGATTATGCACGTAAATCTAAGGTATTATGTAATTCTCAGATGAAATTGACAGCAAAAGATCAACTTGAGGGTCTCGCACTAGACTTCTAAAAGGCCGTTTGACTGACTTATCGATAGAACTATTTTCTATACAGACGCAAAACGTGTTGCTTAGATTTCACCATCGGGATTTTCCACACGCCTGATGGCAGAGTTGTAATCGCCCAGAGTTTTCTGCGAGCACTACTCTAGTTGATGAAATAAAGTCTTGCCGTGTGTTTGTGAAATGTGAAACTTATGTTCTGGAAAACTAAATGTATAAGCTGTTAGCGGAGACGGGAACCGTTCCAGCATTCTCCTTGGGTTTTTAACTGCTTAACGTATCTTAACAGCGAGGTCTTTAGAGACGGGAAATTCTCCTTAGTGATTGTGGGCAACTGTCTGAAAGCGCAACTAGCACGACCATTACCATAACTGGAGCCTAGTCTCATCGTACGAGATATCCCCGAACCCCTGTGCCTTAACGAGTGCAGGGACGGTGGCTGGTGATACAACGCTGAAGAGGACAGGAGGGGGGTGAAGAGAGTGCTGCGAATGTACAAGGCATATGTTGATGATGGGGCTTAGAGGAATATTGGTCTAACAATTAGGAATAGTGCATGACGGGGGGAAAGATGACCATGATCACAAGCTGGCACGCGATTTCATGTATAAGGGAGTGGGAAATGTTAGAGATTGGAGCAAATTACCAAGTGAAGTGATGAATAATTTACCAACAACGTTGAAAGAATTTAAAATAAAAATTTGTAATTCGAAAAAGTAGATGGGAGAAAAATTTAAAACTCAAATTAAATAAGATAAAAAAAATAAAAATAAAAAGGGGTAATTAGTCGACAGGGAATTGCCAGAGGAGCGTGTGCTCCATCGCAATTAAATTAATTAATTTATAATAGCAATAAAACTACTGGAATAAATGAGAATATGTCTCGCTGGATAGAAGAATTCTTCAGAGATAGGAAGCAAAACATCAGGTTATGAAAAGAGGTGGGAATGAAAGATACGGTAGTGCACTTGGACGATTACGTTCATTATTCTAATTGAACGACTGTGTTCAGGGGCGGATCCAGGGGGGGGAGGCTAGGGGGCTCAAGCCCCCCCCCAAAAAGTGTCTAGGTCCACCCCCGACGTTATAATTTTGGAGACTTTATTTTTTAGCTCTACGGATTCGAGGCACAAGGAGGCTATAAAGACTACCCCATGGCCGACTAAAGGCCCCTCCCCCCCAAAAAAACTAAAATCCTCTGAAGGCAAGCCCTCTGAACCAAAATTCACTCTAGCCAAGCCCCCCCCCCAAACCAAAGTCCGCTCAAGGCCCCCCCCCCAACCAAAATCCTGGTTCCGCCCCTGATGTGTTGTTGTTTTATCGAAATGTTGTATAATGGGGAAAAAAGGACATAGATTTAGAACAACTGCAGAGGGATCTAGGCCGGATATTTGGTTAAGCATGTCAACAAGATATGGAGATAAATTTCTGAAAAGCGCCTACCTATTAGATACACAGATAGAACAATAAAGTATTTGTATCATTATGCAGTGAAGGAGGAATTGTTTGATGAAGGAATAGAACGTAACCGCCTTGAAATATAATTTGAAAATAAACTTTGTTAGGCCGAACACATTATGGATCATTGGCAGAAAGAAGTAGCTATCATAGAAGGTGTGATGACTTGTAACAGGTTAATGAGGAAAGTGGGATGCAAAACCGTCGTTAACCCTTGTCTGACTACGAGTGAATAGTATGAGACTCACATTATGGGCATCAAATAGATGAATTTGGGGTGCAACGGACAGCAGATAGATTTGTTTTTCGAAACACTGTGGTTGACGTGATAAAGGAGTTGGGGAGGGAGTCATCGGAAGACACGACGAGGTTGAAGAGAGTAGTGAGAGTGTATAAAGAACGCATAGGTGATGAGGCCTGGATGGAAACTGAAAGCAGATTTGAGAGTATTAAGTAAATTGGAAGAAATCGGCACGTACCTGAAGTACCTCTTTACTTCAGGTAGAAGCTAGTAGGAAAATTTTTGTCTGTAAGTTAGGAAATCGAGAAATAGAACAAATAATCGGTAAAGGAATTCGATAGTTTACCTCAAACAGTGAAATAATTTAAAGAAAACTATTTAAAAAAACGTAATAGCAGAAGGAACATAAGATCCATCGCAATTAATTAATTATTATAATAGCAACCAGGAACAACAATATCTAAACTTTGGCGGCAACTTGAACTGACATTGTTAAATACGAAATATTCGGATCATTATATCGGCATTTCCAGCATGCAGCAAACTGTCAATAACGACCCTTAACCAATATTGATTGACATAACTATCATTGGATCAGTTGTTACGAAAATCATCATAATGTTCATCCTTCACTGTCAATTTCGATGTAAATGAATTACTCTAATTTTTTTTTTGCTGAAACTTATACCGAATATAATAGGATTCAGTTACTTAAAAGGCGAAAACCAGACATTGAATTTCGTGTAAATTTAATGTTGAGGACTAGAGAATTGTTAAAAGAGTCTCAAATATAAACCCTTAGTGTGATGTAATAGAGAGGTTGACAGCCCCAATCTTGCCTTTCTATAAATAAATAAAATGTGGACAGGCGAATACATTAGCAACTTTCACTCACTCCTCGATGTGGCACAACGTGTTTCTTTCTCCATATGAGATTCTGGCGGCTGGATAACCCTGCTATTAAGCAGTAACACACTAAACTGCGAGCGTCCATACAGGACAGAACAACTGAGCATGTGGTTGCCCAACGCAGTTATACCTCATGCTGGAAGTTACACTTACTTAAATACAAATGTAACGAAAATTATCAACAGCATTGAGACCCTTTACATTAAAGGCGAAAATAACAATAATAAAGATAATAAACTCAAATGGGAAGGACACATTGGACGGATGAAAGGAAAAGGTTTCAAAATCCTTCATTTATTGGAGAGGGGACGAGGGGATGTACCAGAGAAGTGAAAGAATTGGATTACCAAACTTTGGTCAGACCATTGCTTGAATATGATGGTGTAGTATGCTGTCCACATTTTGGCTATCAAATACGGGAGTTGGAAGGGGTTCAAAAAAGGATTGCTAGATTTGTCTCTGGAAATCACTGCAGAACACAATCAGTAACTGATACAATAAAGAAGCTGGAATTGGGTTCATTGGAAGACGGTGGGAGATTGAAGTGAGTGATGGTTGTGTATAAATCGTATATTAGTGATGAGGCGTGGAAAGATATTAGTGGAAGAATCAACAGAGTTACATTGAAGAGAAAAGATGACCATGACAAAATCTTGTCACACGATTTAAGATACAAGGATGTAGGAAAATTTTATTTCGTAAATAAGGGAGTCAGGGGTTGGAATAAGATACCAAGGCAAATGCTGAATAATTTACCAAAAACGATGACGAATTTAAAGTTAAAAATCATAGAGGGCAAAAATAGGCGACGCAAGAAAGGGGAAAAATGGATGTGTATGGAAATTGCCACGGAGCGTTCGTTCCATCGCAATTAAATTAAAATAATACTCTATGGAACAGTAATCCTTGTTTTATCGTTACTTCGTCCTGAATAAGCCAGGAGGTAAATTAGTACTCCGCGTTGAGCCTGCTTAGCGCGAAGTTTTCAGAAATAAAAGACAAAAACTTTCTGGGAGCTGAAACGCTGTTACTTGAAGTTTGATTAACAAAATTAAAAGGGGTGGGAGGTTCAGAGAATTTAAGAGGTTTATCGATCAATTTCATTTAAGCGTTACTTTAGCTAAATACTGCTGAGATTAACTGGGAGCACACTAAAGGTTTTTGTGTTAGGGATGAAGAGGAAACGACCTATTCACTGTCCAAATTGTTGGACCTACGATGTTTTTCCGATGTAGGACTCTTGTTGGGCTGCGAACAGGATTACAGGACTATATGAAGGCAGTGGCGGCTCTAGACTTAGTAACATGTCACCACCTTCTAATCAAGAATAAATAAAAAAAATGAATACTTTAACTTATGACCACTAGGGTATATATTGAACACAATATTGGTCACATCAATTAAATATTACACTGTCGTGGGCACAGATGCCAGATGGCACAAATCGCTCATGCGCTCTGGCATTTTCACGGAAATATACAAGGGAACAGGTCCACTTTGCTAATGTTGGCTTGTGACAACTTTTGTTCTATCTCACGCTGCCCCAGGAGTAGTGTGCAGATACGCGTACTGTGTAATATTGGATGTAGTCTTCTCGGGAGACTAGCCGAGTAAGTAAGATCTTACTTACTCGGCTAGTCTCCCGAGAAGACTACATCCATTCTCAACGCCGAGAAAGACTTCGTTCCTATATGACTGTAATATTGTTAGTAACACTGCCGGTAGAGCGCAGCATTAGTTAAAATTTTTGTCCCATTCAGCTACATACCCTAGAAACTTTGTCAATAAGAGGAGGCAATACTGTTTCTTAGTTCCTTTAAAGAATTACACCAGTAAGCAAAAGACGTAGGTAACACATACTGACAAACATAACTTTCCGGTGACCTTATATTAGTCTTCCATACTGAACTTCCATATTGGGAGAAATCATTGATTATCAGTGAAATAATACTTGATAGTTAATCTGAGGGAATTCTGATGCAAAAAAAAGAAAGAAAAAAAATGTTAATAGCGACAGTTAACATTACTTTATTGCATTTCTGTTTTTACTTACGGCTTTACGCCTCAAATACGTTGAGGTCATTAGAGGCGGGATGGGACTGGGTACAAAGAACGGGAAGGAATTCGGGCCTAGCCTTTTGAATGAAGCATCCCGGCATTTGCCAGTCGCGATTTGGGGAAACCCAAATCTAGATGCCAGACCGTGATTCAAACCCGCACCTTCCCGAATGCGAGGCCAGAGCGTTACCGCTCACCGACCATGCTCGTTACTTTATTGTGATTCCATCAGTGATATTGATATCTTACTTTATTCAGGATTGAGCATTTCAATGAAAAATAAGTAGTATTGTAGCAATAGGGTAAATGCATGTATTTTTTTAATCAATTATTTACATTCGTACATAACCGTAAAAAACATAACATCGATGTAAATATTAAGATTAAACATCAAAATAAGTACTTTAAAACTAAAATCCCGTTCCGCCGATTTAAACACTGCCATTTTGGCGCGCTGCACTGTGACGTGTAAGTACACGACCTCATTGGCGTACTATATAGCGTGGAATGTTTCATCTCAAAACTTTCATATTTTCTAACTAATGTCGATATGGAAGGATGTTGAAAACCATGTTATAAGTACTGTATTGGGGTACATGAAAGGAGCCTCCTCGAAGATTGCAATGTTAAGCGACCAAGCTAAGAATAGCAATCAGGCGTACCCTGGGCAACGTCAGAGAATGAATCGAAATGTCCTGACGGCTAATCCTTTCACACCAGAAACATTACTACCCAAGCCCTTTTCAGGGCCACAATTAACAATCATCTCTGTTAACATAGAAGGCATGTCACCAGCCAAGGAAGAACTGCTACAAGACCTATGCAGTCAATATCAGTGCCATATACTGTGCGTACAGGAAACACACAGAGGTTATGAAATGCGTAGACCAAAAATAAAAGGAATGCATCTCGCTACAGAAAGACCTCATAATCAATACGGAAGTGCAATCTTTGTACGTCCAGATGTACAAGTAATGTCCACTGCATTCACGGAACAAAATGACATTGAAATTCTCACTCTAGAAATGACGAACTGTACCATTTCGTCTTTTTATAAACCACCTGGTGCTGTATTCACTGTCAACAAACCACATAATTTCCATAATAAAGACATACAGATCGTGATTGGTGATTTCAACAGTCATAGCAATGTTTGGGGCTATGACCATGAAGATGTGAATGGGACTGCTGTACAAGAATGGGCTGAAATAGATCACCTCTCTCTAATCCATGATGCAAAACTACCTGCATCATTCAACAGTGGTCGGTGGAGGCGTGGTTTCAACCCTGACCTCATATTCAGTAGTAGCAGTATTAGCCACCAGTGCATTAAATCTGTCTGTTCCCCAATACCCAACTCACAGCATAGACCAATAATGTGTCAAATATATGCCGCAGTTAGACCACAGGAAGTACCTTTCCGTAGAAGATACAACTTCAAAAAGGCAAATTGGTCTGAATTCTCAGAACTATTGGATTCCGAAGTTCTTTCAATAGAACCAACACCAGAATGCTATGACATCTTCACCACGGCTGTAAAGAGATGTTCCAGAAAGTCTATCCCTCGTGGTTGTCGGACATCTTACATCCCCGGTCTCACATCAGAACAAGCTGCTCTACTTAAAGAATACAACAATTTATTTACAGAAGATCCTTTTGGTGAAGCAACAGTGGAAGCAGGAAACAAACTCATTTCCGTTATTAAAGAGACAAAGCGGAATCAGTGGATTAAAACTGTTGAAGACTTAGATTTCGCAAGAGACAGCCATAAAGCATGGAGACTACTGAAGCATTTAAACAATGATCCAACTAAGACCAAAACTCATTATAATGTTACCGCCAACCAAATAGCACACCAACTGCTATTAAATGGCAAAGCTAATCACAAGTCCAAAATGCCCATACTGCGGAAAGAAGGCCAAGAGGAGAATAATGACCTCACAATACCATTCAGCATGGAAGAATTGGATGAGGCTATAAGAAATTGCAAAAATGGAAAATCAGCAGGCCTGGATGACATTAGGACAGAACAAATTAAGCACTTTGGTCTAACAACAAAGAAGTGGATGCTTCAGCTCTTTAACAACTGTATGAGTAAATGTCAAATTCCAAAGATATGGCGGAAGAGCCGAGTGATCGCCTTGCTTAAACCTGGCAAAGAAGGAAACAGTCCAAAGAATTTTAGACCTGTTGCACTTTTATGTCACCTCTACAAACTGCTTGAAAGAATGATCTTAAACCGGCTGTTGCCTGTAGTTGATCCTTTGCTTATTCCTGAACAAGCTGGATTCCGCCCGGGTAAAAATTGCACAGGACAACTACTAAACCTCACGCAGTTTATAGAAGATGGATTTGAAGCTCGTAAGGTAACAGGGGTGGTATTTGTTGATTTGTCAGCAGCGTATGACACCATCAACCATCAGCTGCTACTAGTCAAGTTCTACAATCTGACCAGGAATTTTATTCTTAGTAAATTCATTGCTACTCTTCTGCAGAACCGCAGATTCTTTGTTGACTTCCAAGGTCAGCGTAGCCGTTGGAGGCCACAGAAGAATGGTCTACCCCAAGGAAGTGTGCTAGCCCCATTATTGTTTAACATATATACCAATGATCAGCCTATACCACGCAAATGCAGGAGTTTCGTGTATGCTGATGATCTTGCTCTGGTCTCACAGAGCAAAGACTTTGAATCAGTGGAGAGCACCCTTACCAACGCTCTGGAAGATTTGTCAAGGTATTATAGCACGAACCAGCTTAAACCAAATCCTACGAAGACACAAGTATGTGCTTTTCATCTAAGGAATAAAGAAGCAAATCGTAGGTTAAAGGTAACATGGTCGGGGGTCGAACTAGAACACTGTGATACTCCAAAATATCTAGGAGTGACCCTTGACAGATCACTTACATTCAGGAAACATTGCATGAACTCCAAGCTGAAAGTTTCCAGTAGGAACAATCTCATAAGAAAACTGGCTGGATCGCAGTGGGGCAGCCAACCTGAAACAATTAGAACTTCTGCCTTAGCACTATGTTATTCGGCTGCAGAGTACGCCTGTCCCGTATGGCACAGTTCAACCCATGCCAAACAAGTAGACATTGCACTTAACGACACGTGCAGAATCATAACAGGCTGCTTAAAATCAACTCCAGTCGAATGGCTCCACCGTCTCGCAGGAATAGCACCACCTTCTGTTCGAAGGGAAATAGCAGTGAACAAGGAAAGGAGGAAAGTGAACCATGAAAAATCTCATCCACTATATGGGTATATCCCTCACAGGCAAAGACTTAAGTCCAGGAAAAGTTTCCTAAGAATATCTCAGGAACTTACAACAACAACTGAAGAAGCCAGGTTACAACTATGGGAAGCTAAGGCTCCCCTTCCGCATGGCTGGGGAAGAGTGTCTGAATCTTTGCCACCTGGTTATGACAAGGGATGGTTGACATGGAAATCTTTGAATAGGCTGAGATCAGGAGTGGGCAGATCCAAAGTGAATTTAGCAAGATGGGGCTATACTGAGATCAGTGATATCAAGTGCGACTGCGGTGAAGACCAGACTGTCCAGCACATGCTCCAGTGTCGACTGTGTCCAGCATCCTGCTCGGCAGCTGAACTGTATGAGGCCTCAGAAAATGCACTGGAAGTGGCCAAGTTCTGGTCGATTATAATTTGATGACTGTAATTGTGTAACTGTATGTTTCTGATACGAAATAATAATAAGTACTGTATTGTACCTGTGTGCAAAAATATTTAAAAAATACACTTTATAAAGTGTATTTCCTTGTCCAGCGAGAAGCGAATATAAGAAAAAAGTGGTGTACCGCTATGAGAATAGATCTGCAACTAGTTGTTTATATTATTGTGAAGATTATTTCTACGTAAGTACTTAGAATTTCTGTATTTATGTATTTTAGGAAATGTAACATAAAAATTCGTTACCTCTTCAAACTCTAATCATATCTTACTTGGAGACCATCAGACATTTTAAGAACGGATTGCGATCTCCTTCATATATGTTGAAGGGTACAAGGGTACACAGCTTATATGTGTGTGCTATAGTCGTTTTTCAAAATGCTCCCTAGTTTGAGATATTTACATAGAAATAAACAAAAAATTCTAGATGACAGGTATACAGTAAATTATTGCCCTACTTTATCAAATGGCAGCCTGGTCTATGGGGTAGGGTGCTGGCTTGATAATTTCGTGACCAGAGTTCAAAATCCGCACAGAATCGTATATTTTTACTTATTTTTATCTTCAAAAATTGTCAAGCTTCACTTATTTATTTTGTTAAAACTTCATTTACATAATTTTATAGCACGAATTAAAATTTCAAACAAGTCACATTGCTTATAACAAATACACCAAACATAATTTCGGCCCATTTATTAACAATGGCTTCCTAATATGACTCGCTCAATACTCAATGAAATTGAGTCATGAGGCGAATCTGCCATTAAACTGGAATCTGATACAAGAATTTTGCAATGTTTAGAAGCATTTGTCACTTGTTCTTCCATTTCCTTGTCGAGCTCCATTTTTCGTCACGGATAGGGCTACTATTTTATTTTCAACCATTTACACGCAACCGTTCTTGGAACAAATCGAGTGTAGAAGAAAGAAAGAAAGAAAGAAAAAACTATCTTCCCAATGCTACGTATTTCGTTTAAAATACCTCCTGATGATATACAAGTAAAGAAACGACGAAGATAAAATAAATAACATGATAGGAACTATTTCAATTGAAAACGCACCGAAACAACTTATTAACAAAAAGTGAAAAAAATGTAAGAATGGGGACTTTCTTGACGAATGATTGCAATTAAGTTTTTAAATGTGTGCGGCCGATTTGTGTTGTGAAAAGACAATCCGTTGGTAGACCCGTGAATTCATTACGCAAAAAAAAAAGAATTTCAGGAAAAAAATGTCGCTGAATTGTAGGTAATATGATTTGTTTTAAATATTATTTCGCTCAATAAAAGAACGTAAATGAAGTTTTAACAAAATAAAAAGATCAAGCTTGACAATTTCTGAAGATAAAAAAATTTAATACTGCGGGGATTTGAACGTGGGTCAGAAAATTATGAAGGTAACACCCTACCGCATAGACCACTCTCTCATTTGATAAAATCGGGTAATAATTTACTATATACCCGACATCTAGAATTTTTTGTTTATTTGCATGCGAATATTAAAATATCTATCACTTAATTACCTCGCAGCTTTCACTGTTCTGAGATGAGCGGCCGTAAAATTCGGATTTGTTGCAAAATTTCTTGTCATCATGAAAGCATCAATTTTTGGAAGATTATCTTACTGTGCTTTCAGAAAACCACTTTCAGTCATTATTTGGTGTGGGTATTGTAGCAAAAATACAATATCTCACCAGTTATGCTGATATGTTAATATAAAATTCAACACAATCGCAAAGCTATTAGAACTCCCAGCAACTACGCACTTGTTCACAATAATATCGTGTACTAGGTCGTCACGATTCGATTCGATCAATAGCGTTGCGTTTTGCGAACTTACATTTCCCTTGTATTTTTAGCACTTTTGATTAATTAAAATCACTAAATAAAAATCGAATAAATAGGAAAAAAACGTTATAGCGGTAATTCTACATTAATAAAGTTTCAAAATAAAAATACTAGACGTAAATTTGAATTTCATGCATGTTCCCTATTTAACAATTGAAGTTGTTGCTCCTGACATAAGTCGCATATCTTCTTTATCAGGGTGAGCTGGGGGAACGGACGTGTGATTCAAACGGACTACTTCGACGCTAGTGGCGGTCGAGGATTACGCGTTGGCCAGGGACTTCTGACAGAACAGCAAGACAACCCTTCTCCCATCAGACAGATTGCAAAGAGCATTTCATCCTAATATACCTACAATAAATTTGAATATAACTGAACGATTTTAGTAGCGGCTCGAATCACAAAATGTCGCGGCGTTGGATATCGCAGCAGCTGAGTTGACTACCTGACCTGAAATTATGTCAAACATTTTCTTCATTTGCTTCAGTAAGTCTAGGCTGTTTTAAGATTTTTGAAAACGTGTCAGCGCGTGAAATTCGATTTATATTTCATTTTGGACTGGCCATATACAGAGTAACGTCACACTAACAATGCGTAAGCTGGAAGACGGCAAGAACAGAAAGCAGAAAATGAAAGCGTAACGCCTGTCGGGCCTTTGCAGTTCAGATTGGCAAACGCAACCTCCGCCACAAAGCGCCCAGTCATGCGCCAGACACGCTCGGCGTTTCTCTGCTTACACTGCATCCACCGCATCAGGAAATACGTACGTCTAGGCCATTATACACCTGTGAAATCTTCGTTTGTAACCTACCGTAGCCGGCCTCGGTAGCGTAGGGACTCCGCGCAGGGCTGCATTTAAGCATAGGGCCCCGCACTGCAACCCTGGATTCCCAGCCTGGGCTAGTAGCAGAGATAAAAAAAAGTCGTTCATAAATTTTTGGGCCTAATTTCGAAATTTAAGCGTCCATAGCCGGAGGCAGCCAGGGCCACTGCTGACAGGGGTGTCCGCACCACATGTATAGCCTAGGGGCCCACAGAGCCTAAATGCGGCCCTGGCCCCGCGTGCCGTAGGTCGCCGGTTCGAGTCCGGCCGAGGGCATGGATATTTAAGTGTTGAGTGTCTGTGTGAATGTCCTGTCCGTCCTGTGGTATCCATACTTTACAATATATATACTGGGTGAATGATTCACTGAAGCTATGATCACATTGAGCTGGCTATATGGCCTCAGTTGCCGAATGCCATTAAAAAAAAAACCGTAGATGAAGTAATGGGAAAGGTAAATAAATGGGTAACCGTACAGCTTATGTAAAGTTAATTCTCTACAAGTCGCTCTTTAGATTGCGACTGACGACACTGCAAAAGTAGACAAAACCGATCAATAATAATTAACCAATTGTATCTATCATGGTATGATGTGGTCTCTTAGAGTCTTGAGTACTTAAAGACAGAACGAACGGTTGCTATTGAACGATTCTTCGTCAGCTAATTCCAACGACCCTATGCATGTCTTTTCCCCATTGGCCTGGTACTCTTCTTCTTGGTCTCTGACGATATCTTGGATTCCAACACCATTTTTTTTCCCCCACCTTTCATCTTTTGCCAAACAACATGACGAACCTATTGCAACTTCAGTGAGATTGTCTTCTCAAAGTTGTCTTTGCCCTTTTAAATTATCAGATGTACTAAATCTAGAGAAAAATAAGAGAACATTTAGAGCAAAGTATATATCACTTTCAAGAAAGAACAGAACTAATTTGTTACTACTAAGCAAAAGCATTCTTTTTTTACCTAATGTTGTGTTTAGCACGGCGCCGTTTCTTTTCTTGCGAATTCTTGTGACAGGACTGTTAGCCATACTGTTACAACATTTTGTACAGCGTGGCTTATGGCTTATTGGTATCGAACAACCATTTCTGGAAGGGGAGTGTTAGCGCGTAAATAAGTGAATGGAGCCACCAGAATGCTTAAGACTATTTGCTATGTGTTTGAAACATCTTTCAATGTTTTTTACTGTTTCTTTTTTACATCAATGAATAGAATGGTGAAGTGACCATGGAGGGAGCTGACGAGCGATGCCAAGGGGGCTTTCAAGTCAGGGTTGCTGACTGAGGCACTTGCGCGAGTGCTGGTGGGTGGGTGTTTGTGCAGTACATGCATGCAAGGCAAACTCCCTGCGCGAGATGCTGGTAGCTGAACTGGCCACATCAACAGGTGGGGAGAAACCTGCCTACTGCGACATACAATTTTTATTATTATTTATTTTTTTTGTAATGGTTTTATGCCCGATTGACATCAAGGTCATTAGAGGTGGAAAAGGATTGGGTGCAAGTAATTCGGCCATTTCTTTTTAAAGGAACCATCATGGCATTCACCTGGAGTGATTTGAGGAAACCATGGAAAACTAAAATTTGGATGTCCTGACAGAGATTCGAACTCATGTCCTCCCGAATGAGAGGCCAGAGCATTACTGTTCACCTACCATGCTCGGTATGTATGACATATGGTGTGGATATATGTGTATGAATAGGTGTCTGATCGTAAAGTTACCATCCTCTATAGACTGAATGGTGAATGGAAGAAACTGTATGTCAACTGACCACGAACTGTGCTAAATGTCATATAAAAACTATTGCACTTAAGTTTTGTTGGACCTGGAAGGCTCTCACAGGGAGACCAGTACTGAGAAAGCATTTCTCAGTGTTCATTGTACATTGTACATTGAGCTTTAAAAATGCTAGATGAGATTCAACCCTAACCAATTAAAAATCACATATGTTAAATGTAGAGTGTTCTGGTATCTCAGTCGCTAAGGTGCTTGCTTTCAAAACGTTCGCTACTCCTGCCCCGGGCATGAATCCCGGCAGACGCAGGAATTTTGAGAGTTGTGTTTAATCATATGAGCTATGCCAGGACGCTCCGTGGTTCGGATTCCACGTTAAACTGTAGGTCCCAGAGGAAAGGAACTGGCCGTCCTACCTCTGACACAATGGCTTAGTATGCCTCCTTCTGGAGGATCCAACCAACCTTCGGGTTGTGGACTAAGTTAAGTTTTTATGTTAAATGTAAAAATCTGTAGTCATGACTAAAGGTTTTATAAAATATATCTAATTAAGTTGTCCTTTTTTGTTAATAAATTTCAAATTTTGTTTAATTTAAACCGAAATAATCCCTTAATGATCATTAATTTTAAAATTATAAATCAGATGATATAATTAATCAGTAATATCTCCAAGTTAAACAAGTTATAATTTTTATTACACATTTCCATATTTATTTTAATTAAAACTGGGTATCCTCATAACGTTAAAATAAAATATATCTTCAGTTAAATGAAATGAAAACATTAGAAACCAAATAAAATGAAATTAATCAATTTTTTTAAAGAGTTCAGTTAGAGATCTGAGCTTTAAATTCTTGCAACACAATGAGTTAATTCAGTCATTATGTAAGCCACCTTACTATTTCGTAAATTTGCATAACAAAATTTGTTTACAGTATAGTGGGCATAGGTGAACCACACATTAGTGCAGCTTTAGAGCCATTTATGCAGTTAATTCAACAAATAAATCAAACTAAACAGTTAATACAGACAGTAAATCAAGTATAAATAGTAAATTCAAGTCATAAATCTATATAAACAGCTGTAGGAGGACACAACATAACATCTGCATATTTGGTTTCAGTATAATTTCGCTAAAGTCAATATTTTATTCAAGATATTCAGCATAATAAATAGTCAAAAGATAATAAATTCTGTAACAAGGAAATCTTACTAAAAAGTTTAAAGGTCTTAAAAGCTAAAATACCGGTATGAAAAAATTTAACACGTCATTACACACTTTAAAATTCAAGAAGTCGTATTTTGGAAAGACATAGGAAGTCAGCTTATAGCAAGAGAGAAACCTAATTTTGCTTATACAACATACTAAGTTTAGGAAACCTCAGTACAATTTAAATGTTGGTTTTTAAACATTATATAGTAAAGTCAGACACATGGCACAAAGGAAAATTAATCAGTTTAATAATACACATAAATTCAAGGGAAGAAATTGTATTCAAAATAAATTTTAGTCAAATACAAAGAGTTTCCAGTAAGTTTCATTTAAATTAACGAAGTCATTGGGTCAAGATAAAAGAAAGTAAATTTTGGCGGCAACGATACTTTGATAAAATGGCCAGACAAGATAGCCTTCAAGGGAACGATATTTCAGAAATGAATGATAAATCAGAGAAAACAGGTAGCGACTTCAGAAACACACCATAGGCTTTTGAGAACACGCAGAATCATTTAAAGCCAGTTTCAAAGTTATCATAGAGGTATTAGTGGGGTCGAAAATAAACTATTGCTCCATAATTCATATTTTTCTGTAGACGAATAAACATGGCTTGTTTAGTATCAAATAAAAGAAAATTCAATTAGAAGGTGAAAAAATGATACTACAGCAAGAGCATCAAAGTTTATCAACATACGTGAATGTGCCCACAACAGGTATCATTATGATCCATACCCAACTAACTGCACTAAGCTTAGACAAACTTGTAAAATGATCAGTGAGAAAGACTGACTAAATGGAGTGTATGATCTGTTGAGACCATGGAATCAGCTTGTAATGACCCGAATGAAAAATATATGTGCGTGTTTCTTTTCTCGTGGTGAGAGTGTCGGTCCCAGGGGAGGTTCTGCTTGTGTTTGGAGGACGCCAGCCCTCGAGTGTTGCCATTAGATGTGACGGATGGCAGAAAACAGTCCCGTGACAGGACCACAGCTCAAGAGCAGCCTGGACTGTTTCGGTAAACGAATAAAATAAAAAGTAAATCCGTATCCAAGAACGAAGGGTGAAGGGAAGCCTGGGAGTGCAACCAATAGGAAAAACTTGAATTTTATTATGAAAAAAGGGCGGATTTGTTGCATGTCCCGGTCAACCAGCAATAAGGGGTTCCCTCCAAATACAGACATTGGCCGACGTCATCAAGAGGGGGTGGAAAGCGACGCTTCGTCCGGTAGCACGGAAGAGAAAGAGGACTGGTTGGCTGCCGACCGAGAGGTGTAGATCAGCAGTGCAGCAGACCACGGGGGAGACAGCAGTGAAGCAGCCGGCCGTGATGGAGAGCTGGTCAACCCACCAACTGCACAACTTAGATTCGCCTGCACGGTAACCACCATTCAGAAAAAGGAACTTTTGCATCATCGTTGTGTTCACCCTAGTCAGCCCTGAGACAAACTCTCTTGCTCCACCGAGAAAGTTATGTACCCTTGTGTTGCAAAAAGAAATTTAATCTTTGTAAAATCTTGTCAAGTAAACAATTAAAATACATAAGTAAATCGTTAAGTCAGATTGTGAACCGTGTAATGTGTCATTTGACTTTATTAATAATTCTAGTTGTTCAATAATTCATGTTTAAATAACAATACTTTGAGATCTGGATGTTGCTTCCCTCAGAATAGGGTACACTCCAATCTCTGGCGCACTACTGATTTTTTTTTATACCTAATATTATTTTGAAATCAATGACAGGTAGCAAACGGCCACAGTGAGGTCGAGAAGTCGCTTTCCTAACATAGGGAACACTTCAAATTATAACGCCCAGAACGCGGGGCTAACGAAAAAAAAAAAAACGAGCAGATGCAAAAGTTTCAAACCCAATATTATTTAAATATTAAATTATACCAGGAGTTTCTTTCCAGTACAAAACTACCAGATATTTCTTTGTCTCGCATAGTAAATTTATATACATGTAAATGTCTCACTTTATCAGTTTTTAGTAAAAATATTAATTGACTGAAGCATTCTGGAGGCTCAGTGATTAAGGACTCTGACTGAAGGTCAAAAGATACCAGGTTTGAATTCTGGTCTTGGCAGAGGTTTCAAAAGATCCTTCCCCTTCTTTAGCCAGGCCTTCACCTATAGCACAGCTTGCTTTGAAATGTAATGCCCAAATGCTCAAATGGTTCAGATTACACTTGATGTGTACACATCCAAAACAAATTCAAGCAAAACGAAGGGTTAATGTGGCCCTAGTTGGCCCCAATGAACATACATACATTAGTTGATTCTCATCTTTCTTGAACCACTTATCCTATCATTCACACACTTACATGTCCATTCATTTGAATATTATAATTTTCATAATCAGATCAGAAATATGTTGATTTTTACGGCTTTTTACTTCGCTGCTATTAATGGTTTTCCTTGTTTATTTTCTCCATCTAATGCAGCTAAAGTAAAAACCTTGTTTTGACATACACATTTCAGTTAATTAAATTCTCTTCAGTGCCCTAAACAACTGATGTACACATTATTCACACTGAAATACTGTTTGTCCATAAATAATAATGGTAATCTGTTCTTAAATGTTATTTATAGCCATTTCCCGTTTACTTACAGATTCTTAATACATTCCATATTAGTCTTCTGTTCCAGAGAGAGAGTAATGTTTTGATATTAAAAATCATGATTCGTTTTGTTAAACACATCCTGTTATGTTAATATTCATATTTATAAACTATCATTAGAAATTTATCTGTATTGATTATTTTAACAAACTGCTCTCCTTTGCACATCTTCAAACCCCCGTACTTATTATACATAATGTGGGTCCCATATTACCCAATTTAACTCAAAAACGTTCCTCACCAACATTTTTTATTCAACTGTTCTCATCTCTGACATATCCCCTAATTATGTGTTTATTATCAAACTTGCCAGCATAGCTGTATGCGTCAAGGTGTAAAAACACTGGATAGGGAGGTACAACAGAACCAGGTTCCCGCATATCGGCCATCCGAATTGCCGTTTTTAGGCAGTTTCCTACAATCGTCAAGCCAAATTCTGGAACTGTGCCTGATCTCCATCTCAAAAAACAGGAATGCACTTATCACACATACAACATTTCAGAGACAGATAGCAACACAACATTTCTTCCTAGAGAGCCTAGTGACAAGCTGGCTAAACCCCCAAACATCCTGAAAAGCTGACCCAGCAATAATGGAATGAATGAAAAGAAACAAATTTAAAAAAATAAAAATGTATTTATTATCAAATGATTTGATATTCACACCTCGTGCCTTCAACAAGCATCTTTTTTTTCATATATTAGTCAGTAATTAGTTGATTTTTTAAATATTTATCTCCATTCTCAGTTGACTTACCGAAGTTGATATTCTGTCCACACCCCACAGAGGCTGTTCACAGTCATCTTTAGGAATAGTAAACCACTCACTCATAACAGATGAAGGCAGGAGGGTAAATCTTTGTGTGTATACATCCGATCCTCTTGCTGTATTTCCTCCTCTAATCATGGTTAAGATTTATTATAAAATACTATGAAGTACTGTGTATACGTCGAAGTTGTCCCGCATTCGTCTGTAGGGAGTGACTGGTTTACTTTCTGCATTCTTCCTTACTTTAATCTTTTTATACCACACTATGTTATCTGTAAACAATCTAACTTCTGACTGCTAACATTCTCAATAATTCACTGGAACAACGAATAGCAATGGTCACAATAAACTACTCTGTTGCAATTCTCTTTTCAGTTTCACTTGTTTTGATCCTGTATTTCCTATCCCATACTATTTGACAAAGAAAAATAGGAAAGTCACTACTTAGTAACAGGAAAAATATTTTTAGTTAGAGTGAAATTGGACAACATTGTAAAAATGGTAATTTAGTTTATAACATGCATTCACAAGTTTGGTATGACATTTTTAATGAACAACACACAGAAACAACATAAAAATTATAATAACTACAGAAACTAAGCTCACGTACATTTGGATAAGTGTTGGTGCATTTTTTTTAGTTATTGCTTTACACCTCATCGACATCGATATCATTATAGGTGGGATGGAACTGGGAACAAGGAACAGAAAGAAATTTGGCCATAGCCTTTTGAAGGGAGCATCCCAGCATTCGCCTGGAGTGATTTGAGGAAACCATGGAAAACCCAAATCTAGATCTAGATGCCCGGATGGGGATTTGAACCAGCATCCACCAGAAAACGAGGCCAGAGCATTAACCGCTCACCCACCATGCTCGGTACATTGATGCAAGATTCTTAATGATAAACAGAGGTGGAAATGCTGTGTCACTGAATCATTAGTTAGGAACAGTTAGAAACACCAAACCTGATTAAATCATAAGTTCAAAAGAATGATAGGCAGTAAAATATCAACAAAAAGCCGTATTATATTTAACAGAAATTGTAACTGGGTGATGCAGAAAAACATTTTTGTTAATGCAATTATTACAAAAATTGACCACTTATTCCCATCTATATCATGTAAACTGATTATTTCTTAAAGAAACAGCCCATAATATTACAACCTAACAAAGTATCTTAGCACCATAGCTGGGCACGGTTAATCCAAAAGTTAAATTCGTTAATAGTTAGTCCGCTAATTAAAAAGTTAACTGCGATAATTGTTAATGTGTTACATTTTTGCAAATTTAATGCAAGTTACAGTTAACTGTTAAAAGTTAACCATCAACAACACGTCTACCAATGAGCCTCTGGAAACCAAATTCTTAGTGGGATTCAACCTTTTAATCAGCTTCTCACATGTATCTGATACTTCAACATGTCGTGGAATCATGTTGATCATGTTGGCAACGATAAAGTTTACAATGCATTTTCCGCACCAACTTCAGATAGACCGTTGTCGGTGACTATGATGCCAAAAGATTCATTAATGCTTTGTTGACATAACCTTATGTTAGCAGATGGTGATAGAGAAAAAAAGACTCCTGCTGCTGTCTACTGTACATCAGAAGAATCCACAGCACTTGAAAAAGGCTTTGAATTGTTTTTTCCTTTTCCTATGAGTTCACCCTGCTTTCACTTTTTGTTTAAATTGTAAATATTTGGATGTTTGCTTCATACTCATGCATTGTTTAAGATTATTAGTGATAGAAATGTGAGCATTAATCGTACAAAGTTTAGGCAAATACAGTTTGAATTAATAAATCAACTCTTCTCCCAGTTTTGATTTAAATGCAATATCTTATATCTTTAAACGAGCAATTCTTGTATATATATATATATATAATTTCGGATTTCGGAAACGGCTGTGACGATTTGGATGAAATTTGGTATTTAGATAATGTTTTGACTTTTAAGATTACCTGAATAGTTGTCTTTCCTACTAAAAAGCGAGTTTACAAAATATGAACAATTTTGTCACTCCGTATATCGAAAACATCACTAGCGCCATCTCGTAGACAATTCAGGTACCAGAAAGCCTACAAATAGATTTTCTTTGATTCCAAAGAATAAGTAAACGAACAGTTCTTGTATACTGGCTGACCCGTGGAAATATTAGCACTGCAAGTTCAATTGTAAAGATAATTAAAAGATAATTAAAAATTTATCAATGGTTTTATCAGAGGTGATAACTTTACAGAAACTTCTTTGAAATTAATATTACCGGTACCAGTTATAAAGTAATCATCGTTTACTTTTTGACTATAAATAGTGGTTGTTAGTTAGCCATTAAATACTACCACCTTAATTATAAAACATCTTTCGATTTCTGTTCAATATACAAGATTTCGAGTAGAGTTTGATAATAAAGTGCATAATTACGGGTTCTGATAAATAGAAACTTGCCTTTTGAATCGTCTGACCTTGTGCTTTATTGTTTATAACGAAGGTTACTTCTTATGGGAATCGTTTTATTATCATTTTGAAATGCTGATCAGAAGATGTGAGATTACTGCGAGGTACGCGCATAGTTTTATCGGAGTGAATATATATAGCACAGATGATGTTCTATTGACGTCACAACCTGATGATGAATTCTCATAGTACTCGATGAAACATATCGAAAATAAATTTTCTTGGTTTTCGAGATATAGCATGTCAAAAATCAGTTATAGGTATAGTTCCTTGTGCTTTTGGCGACGTTTCTTTTGGTCCAGGCCGTATTTCAACCTAACAAAAACCACTAGGTACAAAATAAAACATTGAAAGTACATTTCCGACATATAGACATAGTGCTTTTGGTGGATTTTTTTCTGGTCCAGGACGGATCTAATCCTAACCTCTTCACTTTTGAGATATAATATCCCCAGAACTAAGTGAGATATCAGAAAAATAAATTCCTTATTTTCGATTTGTCTCGACGAGTTTCATACGAATTCATCAAACTTGGCTATGGCGAAATTTGTCTTCTGGTTAAGGTCGCATTTCAACCAACCACGTCAATTTTGGGATACAATATCTCGAGAACTAAGCGAAATATTTTAAAAAATATATTTTTTACCTTCAATTTTTCTCGTCGAGTTACATAAGAATCCATCATCAAGGGTTATCGTAGAATCCTTTGAATTACCAAAAATCTCGCACCATTAATTAATACCAAACTGGCATTAAAATTTCTGTTTAACAGATTAACAGAATTTTTAAAAAAAAAAAAAAAAAAAAAGCAATTTGTGAGGCCGTCTCGCAAATGGATCTAGCGATTTGGATGAAATTTTACATGTAGATAACGTTTTGATTTTCAAGTTTTTAACACGATTTAAAAAAAAAAAAAAAAAAAAAAAAAAAAAAAAGGAGCAACTTTTGTATTTGGTTTCTCGAAAACGGCTCTAACCTCATTACGTAGAAGGTTCAGGTACCAGTAAGCCTACTGATGTTAGTTAAACTTCTCTTTGGTTAACTGTGCACCTCATAACGCCTAGGAAGCCTTCAAGCCTTATACTTTAATCAAACTTTACTCGAAATCTTGGATAGTGAACAGAAATCGAAAGATACCGAGCGAAGATCGGTCACCCAGGTACTAACAATGTAAATGTGGCCAAGGATTTTTAATCTTCTCATTGTTATTGCTAGCATTGCTGCTTTCACTAACAGTTTCTAATTCTTCAGTTTCCATCATGTAACGATTATCAATTTTATTTATTTCACTAACAAATTCCAAACCAACACAAACTAAAAAGTTAGTAAGTTCAAAAGGTTGTTGGCATTAAAAAAATCAACAGAATGCTATATTATATTTAAGAGAAATTGAAAATGGTTAGTAAAAATGTTAAGTTATAAACATATTAAAATCAATGACTAATTGGATTTTAAACATGTAGCCGGTCTGCAGATGTAAAATACAAACACTCAGTAACTCTAGCATTTCGGCTCACACCCACGCCATGCCTAGCATGTTAGTTATATATGCACCACTCTCACAGTTCGCGTTACCTAATTCATTCACTATTCGACTCGCCGAAGTAAACAAATGAAATGACGCCAACAGCCAGCGTAACGGACTAAAGTTAACATAAGTTCAGTTTAACGGAAGTTAAGAACAGCGTTAATGATTTTATAGGTTAACTTAAAAGTTACATTTTTGCAATTTTGTTAACTTTGTTAATTAACGGTTTAACAGTTTTCTGCCCAGCTGTGCTTAGCACAAAGTAGTCCAGTAACGGGGTCGTAAAAAGGGGGTCTCACAAACATCACATCACGTAGAAGATTTTTTTTTCTTATCTTGTATAGATTGGTGAGAGTATGCAGAAACCAAGTTTTCGACCTGCAACACCCTCGGCACAATTTTCTGTGGCCAAAAAAACATCAAAATTTGGGTACTTTTTTCAGTTTTTCGTCTATAACTCCTTCCTGATAAGTCCTATCAAGAAATATTCTATTTTCAATTTGAAAGAGGACAAAATTTCCTACAACTTTCGTATTACAAACTTTTTTCTAAACTCAAAATTAAGCGAGCTACAGTTCTTTTAAAATCAGCCAAATTTCACACTTTTCCTAAAAGTTGGGTTTTTACCTACTTTGCACCTCAAAATGACCTGAAACCCCTGTATATATAACCGATATATATGTATTTCTGTATGACATAGTATATATATGTACTATACTTTGATTACTGATGGTCCATTCAATAATCATAAAGCATTGTTGGCCGGGAGATCCCGAAGGATTGTTCGGCCGCCAGGTTACAGTGTTATGGATAGGCCGCGCAGTGCGCTTCTTGTGGCTATCTAACCTGACCAAGTACTAGTACCGCATATAGGGAACCTACAGCTTAAGGTGGAATTAAAACCACAGAATCGTTCTGGCTTTTTCCATATTATACAGCAAGCTGTGGCAGAGGTAAAGCTCGGGTTAATGGCCTTTGAAAATTACTGCTGAGAACGGGATTTCGATCTTCAGTCAGATACCTTAACCACTGAGCTACCATTTCGTTCTATTACCTGATAGTATTTGTACCAGTTTGAAAAACGGATTTGCAGAACTGAAAACATAATGTTATGGCACAAAGTTTATTTATGCAGTCAAAATTAAGTCATAATAAGTCAAAAATTAGTCATAAATCCATTTCTTTTCCGTTTTAATGGATTGAAACAATGTGTTCCATTTGAATTTGTTCCGTACAACAATGGAAAAAAATTGTCGCTATATGAAGCATTTAAATCTCTTCAAGATACAACACCCAACACAAAAATTTTTGCTATGCACGGATGATTCCTCCTGCATAAGGTTATGTGGCATAGTAGTAAATACCTTGGCTGCTTCTGTGGAAAATATGAAGCCTATTTGACAGCGAACTATAGATCCAACACCACAGTTATATTTGACGGATACCGAAGTTATGCTGCGCAGAGAGGAATAAAGTCATCCGAAATGATTTGTAGTTTGAAAACATCAGATACTTCAGCAGGCATCATTTTCAGTGATGAAACAAGTGCTACAGTGACGCAGCAAATGAGAGCAGCAAGAACTGTGTAATGTTGATACTAATGCAAAAACTGAAAAAGGAGGCATCCAAGATCAACAGGCAAAACAAGATGCTGCTGGATTGATCGTTGACGCAGCAATTTCCCAAGCAGCAAAATTCGACAGTGTGATGATTCTAAGTGAGTATATTGGCTTTCTCATTTTGCTAATGGGCTTTGGTACCACGAGTTTGAACCCACACACATCCATGCATTTGCTGGATGTGATACAATATCAGCATATTTCGGCTATGGGAAAGAAAACTTCTACTGCATGATTCAATACCAACCATATCTGAAAGTAACATGCATGCTAACTTCTCAGAACTCTAGCCTCCAGAGAACATTTGGAGAACACGCAGGAGAACAGATCATCTTGGAACGGTACGGAAAAATTGCTTGTGGAACATTGGAAGGCTCAGATATGAAATGATTAAGAAATCTGCCCAAAAAATGCATTCAGACTAGCACGGTTGCCACCAAAATCAGATGTGGCAACGTTTCACTCAATATGCACGTACCACCAAGTAAAGGTTGGTTGGGTCGAGAAACGTACCCATTGCCGTGAGGATGAAGGAAAGGCTCATCCAGTCTTATTACAGTTACAATAATAAATGCATTCAGGAGGACGTCGGTTCGAATTCCCGTCCAAGCATCCAGATTTGGGTTTTCCATGGTTTCCTCAAATCACTCCAGCCGAATGCCGGGATACTTCCTTCAAAAGGCCATGGCCGAAATCCTTCACGTTCCTTGTCCCCAGTCCCATCGTGCCACTAATGAACTCGACGTCGACCAGGCGTAAAGTCATAAAAAAACAATAATAAAAGACGATGCACTTGAGTTTACTTCGAAGGTTGTATCACATTCCTTCCAGAAACCTTGTTCTCCTCCATGCAGCTCTCGCTAATCAGGACTGCATTGTTCAGCTGCTTGCAAAAATTGCTCTCGCCTGCCTCGTGAAAGCGTTCCTGGAATGTAGTAGATGAAGGAGAGGAAGATTTCTTCGACCTCGAGGAAGCTGTTCCTGATGCAATGGATGAAAGAGACACAATTCATTGATAAGCCGAGACAATCCAAACGGAAAAGAAATTTATTTATGACCATTTTTTTTTAACTTATTTCGAAATTATTATGACTTTATAACTTTGCGTCATAACATTATGCATTGTTGTTCGCTCTATTATCTTCAGTAATAGAGCGATCTGGTAGCTCAAGGCGTCTGACTGGAGATCGAAATCCCGGTCTCAGCAATGATTTTCAAAGGCCATTAACCCGAGCTTTACCTCTGCCACAGCTTGCTGTGTAATATGAAGTAAGCCAGAACGATTCTGTGGTTTGGATTCCACCTTAAGCTGTAGGTTCCCTATATGCGGTACTAGTACTTGGTCAGGTTAGATAGCCACAAGAAGCGCAATGCGTGGCCTATCCATAACACTGTAACCTGGCGGCCGAACAATCCTTCGGGATCTCCCGGCCAACAATGCTATATGATTATTGAATGGACCATCAGTAATCAAAGTATAGTACATATATATACTATGTCATACAGAAATACATATATATCGGTTATATATACAGGGGTTTCAGGTCATTTTGAGGTGCAAAGTAGGTAAAAACCCAACTTTTAGGAAAAGTGTGAAATTTGGCTGATTTTCAAAGAACTGTAGCTCGCTTAATTTTGGATTTAGAAAAAAGTTTGTAATACGAAAGTTGTAGGAAATTTTGTCCTCTTTCAAATAGAAAATAGAATATTTCTTGATAGGACTTATCAGGAACGTGTTATAGACGATAAACTGAAAAAGTACCCAAATTTTGATGTTTTTTTGGCCACAGAAAATTGTGCCGAGTGTGTTGGAGGTCGAAAACTTGGTTTCTGCATACTCTCACCAATCTATACAAGATAAGAAAAAAAAATCTTCTACGTGATGTGATGCAAGTGAAAACTACCCCGTTACTGGACTAAAAGGTAAAAACTACGAAAGCCAATTACACTTAGAAGGTATTTAGTGCAGCTTGAATAAAAATGTGGAAGAGTGGTCTAAAACAATGAGCAGTAATTAAAAAAGTAAACATTTCTTTCAACATTCAATACTAATTATTGAAATACTATAGTTCCAAAGTGTACCGACTGTAGTATGAAATGCGTAACTTTCTTATAAATCTATTTCAAAGATTTTTTAAATTTATTCTACTCTCTTCACCTTGCAGAAAGGAAAACATTAATCAAGAAAAGCCACTTTCTTTTAAAGACATTATTATATTTTAGGGCAACATATGACACTGCAAACATTATATAATTTTGTGTCTAAATCTATTTTCTTGCACAGAGTGAGACGTAGCTGTCAAAAAAAAACATACACACACACACTTTGTAACTGCACAACAAATGTTTACATTATAACTGACTTGTTGCATGATCTAGTCTATGGACTGGGGGGGGGGGTGTGAGGTCAGACAAAGGATTCAATAAATAAAACATGGAGCTGAGCATAACAAAAAATTGATAATATTTAACCAGCGCAAACAATTTTTGTTAAAATAAACTAAAATAAAGAACAGAATATACTTCAATGTAGTCTTCACGGGTGTGCAGCCGGCTGCACACCCGTGAAGACTACATTGCTTCAGTACGCCGGGAAAGTCTCCACGCACACACAGAATATACTTTATAAACAACACATGAAATTTATAATTAGTTAGTTTGTATGAACTCACATATGTACACAAAAACCTAATCCTTAGAAAGGTCCTATAGGTCAATTAATCCTTCCTGGTTTGATCACAGTTTCATACTTATGCAAGTTAACAGTAAATATGTTTAAGAATATCAAAGTGCAGAATTTGATTCTTCTTCATATTATGATATGACCAATTTAACTCTGGCCATTTATATGAAGGTGTATGCCAGCATTTTCTGAACATGACAACTCAAGTAATTACAATTATGATTACATAAAATTTCACGCAACTTTGATCGGATTAAGTTTTTGGATTAGTGTGTATTTTAAATCATCTTATATAGGACCTTTTCTTCATTTTTTTAATCAATTAACTACAGTAATAGTTGAAACAATAACATGTAATATGGCAATAATGCATACTGAAGACAAACTTTGGCAATTTTAGTAAATAATTAACATTTAAGTTTAATTTTTGTATTGTAACACTTCATACATATTAAAAAATGTGTAATTCTCCTCCCCCCTCCTTGAATTTGGCAGTGTCCTAAGTATTCCATATCATTAGATTTTTTATTTTTTTTGTTCTGTCAGAACTTAGACTTTATTGTAATGTAGATAAATCTTTTCAACATTGCATACTATCTTGGTAAATGATTAGATCCAGGCTTTTTCCTTGCATACTTTGATGTCATTAGAAGTGGTTTGTAAACTGAAGCAGAATTCAGTTTTAGGTTAATGACATTACAGTAAAGAACTCTGATAGTGATAAATGGATGTACTTATTATATAATATATTTTTGTACTCAATTTTCAGGTGCTTTATATTAGTATCAGTAGAAGATTTATAGAAGAAGCTGGCCATCATGAAGTATTTCTATGCCTGAGAGCAAGTGTAATTTTCTACTGGCTGGCATTTCTCCAATAACAAAATTTAGATTTAATCCTGCACTTTACCCATTTTTAATAATCTTCTAACTTATTTTTCTATCAGTTGAATATAGGGGACCTTTCTATTTCCAGTTGTACTCAAAGAACAATAATATTGTAGAATTAAAACAGAAATAAACTTGTGAATACTATGAACATAACCGCAATAATGATCATACCAGTTCTTATCAACTGATCATATAATCTAAAATAACAGCAGAAATACACACAATACAAAGCCGTTCCTCTAAAGAATGTGACGCAATAATGAAAACCTTATTAAAAAAAATCTCGGTAAAATGCAACAGTAATCCTCACACTGCATACTTAGAAAATCAACACCACCCACTGCAAGATCACAAAATTTTCTCTAACATTCGGTCTGTTTCTATAGAAAAGTTTTTAAGTTACAATCAATTTAACATTTCATCTACAAAAAGGAATCTTGTTTGAAAAATTAATGTTTCCAAACTACAGCGAATTGACAGCTCTCTCACTTTTTATATAGCACTAACCATCAATTATACCGTCAATTAAAAATTAAATTCTGATACTACACAGAGATATTTTCACACTAAATCACCAACCTCAAGGAACATAAATATTATTGTCTACACCTGACTGCAATGGCTGGCCAAATTATTGCTACAAATGGTATATGATATTAAGTTAGGGACATTGAAATCAAAAATTAAATTGAAATCATTCCCTTAACTATGTGAAAAGCAAGAAACAAAAAACCTGAGTTTTTTTCACATGAAAATACACAATATTGCTTTCACCTAAATAACAAAATACTAGTGATTTCTAGGCAATGAACAAAAGATTTATATACTTTTACTTCCCAAAGATAAATACATTTTCAAACTGATTTCTCAGCTTTGAACTACACAGAACAAATCAGAATTTTACCTCGTTTCCATTTTCATATAAACATTAATAGAGCTGCAAAACACCATTTCACGGTACAAACAATTCATAAGCTTGTAGAGTTTATATCAGTCAAATTTTGAGGAAAAGGAGAGGATGAAGAAGAAATTTAAAGCTACTATACTTGAACACCAACATTTTTACCAGTCTTCATCATATATTATCACAGGAACAATAAAATTTGTTTCATAAAGATTCTCACAATGTACACAAATCTCATTTGTAATGTACAGCAAATAGTCAATGCCAATAAAGATCAAAATTTGAGCACATTCTGTAACTGACAACCAGCAATGTCAATTCAGCAAGTGAAAATGATACTGAAAGGGTTTCATTCTTGCTGAAGTAAATCTTCAATTTCTATAGGAAATTTATTCCTAACTTTTGAAAAATGCTTTTACTTCCCATCTGAACAATGACAAGCTTCAAAAGTCCATAAATAATAAATCATAAAAAATGTAAAAATGCTTAGAACATGAGGCATGTAACTAAACCTGAGTCACATATTATCACTTGTCACATCAGTTTTAAGTTTTGCTCTATGAACACAACTAACATCAGCCTTGTTTAATTCCGGGTCCATGCAGTTCAATGAAACTTTCAAGAGAGCGTGGCACTTGACCCTGATAAGTGAGATTATAGTTTCTTACAGCTGTTGCTGCCATACACTTGAGACTCAGTTTCATCTGTGTCCGTAAAATAATTTCTGCGACACCTGCAAAAAGTTGTAACTAAAAACAGATCTCTACAATAAAACAGTAGCAAGGAAAAACATACACAAATAATTTTACTGCAATGACGTCACTTCAAAGAATGGAACATATGAGAATTTTACACATGAAGTTAAAATTAAAAATTTAAATCTAAAGTTTATCAACATATTTTTACCAAATATAATTTTATTTTGATATTTAATCTTTTTGTATTGCTATTTATGCAGCACTTCAAGGTCTTCTTTTGGCTTTCATTTATATTTAGTCCAAATACCTCTTCCAACACTATGTTCATGCCATTCAGTAAGGGAGCGTGCACAAACTACGCAGCTCTGCAATCAAAAGGGAAAAAAGATATGTGCTATGTAGGGGGGGAGGGGGTAAAAGTCACGGAGGGCTACATGGGGAGAAGGGGGGGGGGTTCGCAGGGGGCCAAAATGGAGCTACATGGTTTATGCATGCTCCCTAACGTCTCGATATCTTAATTGTTATCTATTATCAGCAAAATATTACTGCTAGACAGCACCATATTGTTTCTCTTGAACTTCATGCTACATTTAGATGTTCTTTTCACTCTGGAAGGAAACCATACCCTTTTGTATATTATAACTACGAATCAGTTTCGGTTGTCTAGGAAGAGATGCTAGTGCTGAATCGGGTGTGTTGGAGGCAGTGTATTTTGCAGACAGCTGTTTGTGTTTTTCTATCCAAGAGAGTGGGCAGTTTAAGCAAACAATAGCACTTCTTGAATGTTCCAAGTAACTGATAATTTTGGTGAATGTAATGACTGGGTTTCACCAATATGGCAGTTAGAGAATTTTCTAAATATTTTCCAGACTTTGAACCGCAGCAATAAGGGGTTAGACAGACAGAGTGTGAGCTAAGCAGACACCGGACAAATAAGCTAGCTAGTTGAAACATAATGTAGGCAGGGCAGAGCAGTCAGTGGTTGCTTACACAACAGGGCACGAATAATTGCCCGTTTATTAACATCAGATTGTTATATATATCTATTATCTTTCCTAAACTATTCAGCAGGTGGCCTACTGCATATAATGCATATACCAAATAACTATTATAATCATTTTCAATAGTAAAGTACTTTTCAGCTCAGAACATAACCTTGTTATACATCCATTATCTTGCTAAAACCATTCAGAATGGGGCCAATCTCATATAGTTATATAGTAAAGAACTTTTATAACCATTTTCTTAACAGGAAAGCACTTTTTAAATTGATATTAAACAATTTAAAAAAAATACATATGACTCAAATAAGGTTGCTTTTCAGTCATAATGAATTTTGTTGCATTCATTTCCACTAAGAAAGCAAAGAATGACAATCATTTTAAGGTGTATTTTGAATGTTCTTAAAATTCTATTTAAGGAGATATTGCAAAAATAAAGAATTTGAACTTTTTAGATAAAAGAGCTAGGAAGATAAAAGTAGGCTTGAATGAGAGAGAAAAATTAATTTAGTAATAATAATATAACAGTTTAGCAGTAATTCCATATTTAAAGGGAGAAAAATGGAATTTTAGTATCAAAGCTAGATAACATCACAATGTGTAACTTTTAAAAATTATTAACTCTTAAATGAGAAAACCTATGAGAAGATTTGTCATGACTTAAAAGATTCTAAATAAATTAAACTATGATATATTAAAATTTTGGGAAAATCCGAGTAAAATTAGTGTAACACAAGACTATTTTTTTTTTTTACTTATGGCTATACGCCTCGTCGATATAGAGGTCATTAGAGGTGGGATGGGATTGGGGACAAGGAATGGGAAGGAATTCGGCCATGGCCTTTTGAAGGAAGCATCCCGGCCTAACACAAGAGTGGGGGATTTTGGTAATTCACTAGAGAATAGTATTTCTCCACAGGAATGTACCATTGTTCTAAGACAATTCAGTGAAAGATTAGCCAAGTAATTAAAAAGCCAACCAGAGCTCTCTTGGGGAACAGTTTTTAAGAGGCAGTTTTGAGGGAGCAGATTTGAAGTAGCAGTACATGTCACTCCACGAGGGTAAATTTAAAAATGCAACTACTAACAGTTTACTTATCTTGCCTAGGAAATAGTTTACAGGCTCTAATACTTGCTTTAGAAGAGGAGAACTTTATTTTTAAATTCAACATCTAGAACTTTTGCTATGATGTGTAAAGAAGTCAATAGTAGCAGTGATTAGAACTATCATTAAGCTCACTCTGAACTTAGGGGTGCAAATATTAGGACATTTGCCACAGTGAATGCTTCTTCAGTGTTGTACCTTGAAGAATAACCTGTGTCTTCTTGTGTGATTACGAAGTTCGATGCTGCCTTTTAAATATTTTCAACAAATATAATCTGATACCAGCTTTAACTTAATAAAACTTTCAGAACATATTCAAATTAGTAACCAGTTACTTTCTTTCATTTATGTATGATCTGTTAGCCGTTACATGGTAAACTAATAGCTTGGCGGCCGGTTTAAAGAACTATAGCATCTTTGAGAAAAAGTATCAGCTATACAGGCAACACGATCAAGTTAATGTGAATGTTGAATAACCCCAAGCAACGTTTACGTATTATAAGATGCCTACAGCTCTGGGCACTCAAGCGCCCAAGCAGAGTTGGGTAAAGCTTCTCCTCAGGAAACCTGATATTTATACAAGCTGAAGAGCTGAGTGTTATAGGTGGAAGAATAAAAAAAAGTAATAGTTCAACTACAACATTTGTTCATGCATAGTTATACCAGTACAGAGAATATCTTCAGATCTGCAACATGTCAATACTAAAGTGAAATCACAAACAAAAGCTTTATTTACATGACAAGTTCAATTACTAGGCGTAATCAAATATCACTAATAAAAGCTTCACAGCTTCCTTCATTGCTTCACCTACATACAAGGTGAATCTTATTCCATTTTTCACTAACTTTGGCCTAAACTGATAGTCTAACGAGTTTTTGTTACGTATTCCCTTTTGCCTGCTAGGTTTATCTTCTACATGTCATGAATTCATCTTGATTTTAATTTTTCTTTAGTTTTTTTTAAACCTCCTATTTGCCATATTTATTCTACCTACAAAAATTTCTTTCTCCACATCCTCACATTTCTCTACATTTATTGGATTTTCCTATTTGTTTCATCTGAAAATAAGTACCAGTACTGATATCTCAGCTGTTAATCCTGGTGATTTTAGAAGTTCATTTTCAAGCGAACGATTTCATTTCCCTTATATCTGAAAGCTTTGAATTACTTTCCCTTCAATGAATTCTATTTTTCTTCAGTTAAATTTCCTTCACGCTAACAACTGGATGTCGTGTGCCATTTCCTCAATTGCAAGTTAACCAATTTGTATAAAAAATAATATACCAATTCGTTTGAATTTTTTACCATACATGTTTTACTCCATTTCTAAAGCATCTTCAGCAGTACCTGTGTTATGTTTGTACATTTTGTTAGCTACATTTAAACAATGGAAACTAATATGAAGCACAGTGGAAATTAATTTTACTTACATGTGTTTATATTTTGTGTTTACCCTTCTTCAAGAACACAAAACCATGTAACTGAGATCATGCAGGCACCCAGTGACAACACCGCGACATGAATGATGATTTTACTGCTACAAACCCGATTGGATATGGTATGGTGGGAGAACATCAGTATCAGTGGAAATGTCAATTGTGATTGAAATTAATCAAAATTAAATCCAAAGGTGGGCATGTATAAGAGGCAAAAAATTTAAAAAGAGGTAAATATACATAGAAACAAAACTAAATTATGGAGATTGAGGCCAAGGGGGTCTGATATCCAGAATGTGTTGGCAGGTCAATTTCAATCTCCAGAGTTTGGTACGAGTTGGGGATGTGGTTTCAGTAAGAATACGATGGCTCTGGCTGCAGATCAGTTATTGAGGTCCTGTGAGTAGTGAGAGCTGATATGGTTAGCAACAGAGTGATAATCTAGGACTAATCTGCTTGTTTGTGACCACTCATTCTGATGGATAACTGCTTCATGGCGAGGATGATGTAAGAGGCAGGCAAGCTGGTATTTTAACTTTCCTTACATATATATAGTAGACAATGAAATCAAAGACACCGAGGTACAATTAGGAATTAAATCAGGATAGGGAAATGAGCTACCACTTCCCTTTAGAAGATGGATGTGTGGAGTGAACTCACAGAAAAGACAAAAATACAACTGATAAAGAAATGTTTGGGATGAGCCCTTTGTCAACAGGAGAACATTATGGGAGTTGGGTGTGTGTATATATATATATATAAATAGATGTGTGTTTTCGTATATTTCACTTTTCAGTCACCACTACCAAGCACAGATCACTGGTCTTTGTGTGTGGAAGTAGCATGGAGTTTCCTGTCATGCACAACATTGGCCGAATGTCGATAGCTGTGGGGATGTGGGAGATATGATGATTAAAGTTGGCAAATGCAGGGCGTTTTCATATTTCGACCAAAAATTTGTGTCTTCATATACTTCTCTTTCCTGCCACAACTACATAACATAGACCATTTGGTGCTCGTGTGTGGTAGTAGAAGAGTGTCTCCTGACGTGCACTATGGTTGTTAGATGTCGGTAGCTATGGAGGTGTGGGAGATATGGGGGTTGAAAGTGGTCGACCTGCGGCAATTTCATATTTCTGCCAAAGACACATGTGTCATGGTGTATCACTTTTCAGCGAAAACTATTTATCGCAGATCACTGGTGTTTGTGTTAGTAACACAGAGTCACCTTTCGATCAAACGCCGGCTAAATTTCAGTAACTGTGGTAGTGTGGGAGATAGGGTGGTTGAAAGTGGCCGATCAAAGATCTTTTCGTATTTCGAATATATATTGTTTCATGGCATTTCTTCCTGCTCCATTGTTCCTGAATATTTCATGCAGGAATAACATATTATATAATAGTTGAAAGTCCTCCATTTTTTAATAAAGAGGTTTAGAATTGCCTTCTATACTACCTGCAGTTGATCATTTCTACCAAAAAAAAGGTTTTTTTTTTTAACTTATTCCCTTCAAAATACTCTCCTCCATTCCAACTAATACCTTTGTCTCACCAGTGCTTCCACTGTTTGAAACATTTTCTGTAGTCATCTTTAGAAATAGCAGACAGCTCCTCCCTCTCTCTTTTCTTTTCTTTTTCTTCTTGACGTCTTTAATGTTGTCAAATCGGTGTCCTTTCATGCCCCTTTTCATGTGTGGAAATAAGAAAAAGTCACACGGACCCAGGTCAGGCGAGTAAGGTGCGTGGGGCAGCGGAACCATGTCATTTTTAGCCAAAAACTGCCTAACAGAGACAGCTGTGTATGCAGATGCATTGTTGTGGTGGAAGAACCAGTCTCCTGTCTGTCACAAATCGGGTCTTTTCTGACGAACACTGTTGTGTAATCTTCTTAAAACTTCTAAATAAAAGGTTTGACTGACAGTCTGATGTGAGGGAACAAACTCTGAATTAAGTACGCCCTTGGAATCAAAAAAGCATTATTTTGATGTTTGATTTGACTTGACAACATTTTTTTGGACGGAGTGACAATGACGTCTTCCATTTGCTTGACTGTTGCTTTGTTTCTGGGCTGTAACAATAGCACCATGACTCATCACCAGTAATGACCTTTGACAGAAAATCTGGACAAATTTCAAGCTGTAGTTTCAAACCACGTTTCAACACGACGTTCTTTTTGATTGTCAGTCAGAGACCAAGGAACAAACTTGGCAGCAGCCCTTCTCATTCCCAAATCTTCAGTTAACATTCTCTGAACCGAACTCCAAGTTAACCCACTAGTCTCTGACAGTTGATCAATTGTCTGTCGATGGTCTGAGAGCACAAGCTCTCAAATTTTTTCAACATTTTTGCTGATTCAGGCAGCTGATGGACATCCAGAACGAGGTTTGTAATAAACGGACAGGTCACCATTTTTAAACTGAACAACCACTCGTAAACTTGAATTTTTCTCATAGGGTCATCTTTGTAAGCCGTTTTCAACATTAAAACAGTTTCAGCAGCATTTTTACCGATTAGAAAACAAAATTTCACAGCTGCACGTTGTTCACTTAAACGTGCCATCATCAAAAAGGAAACAATAACAAAACAGTGCTAGTAAAAACAATCACTGCAGATTAACAGAACAAGCCAGGTCAACAAAACATGTGGCACTGAACTGACAATGAGTTGTGCTATAAACACTTAGCGGCAGAAATATATACTACACAAGCTCCACCCACGGCAATGCTATATCAGTTATTGTTGGGTAGTCCCCTTGTAATTTATTCAACTTTACAGATCGTTCCAAAATTTAACAGCATGAGGAACCAATTCCTTGACCTTATTATGAAGCTATTAGCATGATGTCCAAGTAATTCAGCAACAAGATAATGTGCAGAAAAAAATGGCTCATCAAATGAACGAAAGCTTAATACCTGGTTTCAAGAGGGCAGTCCGATAAGTACTTAGCCTACAAAAGAAAAAACGAAAATTTTGGAATAGTGGCAATTTATTTCTCAACATAGTCTCCTTTTGGCTCAATACACTTGACCCAGCGAAGCTCCAACTTCTTTAACCCATCTGAAAAATACGTTTTCTGGAGATCTGAAAAGTAGGCCTCCATGGCGGCGATAACTTGCTCATTCGACTCAAATTTCTACCCGGCGAGTGTCTTCTTCAAGTTCGAAAACAAAAAGAAGTTGCACGGAGCCAAATCTGGAGAATATGGTAGATGGGGCAACAGTTTGTATCCCAATTTGGCCATGGCGACGGCGGAGGTGTGAGCCAGTGCATTGTCATGGTGGAAGAGCACTTTTTTCTTCGCCAAATTGAGCTGTTTTTTCTGCAATTCGGCGTCGAATCGGCCCAATAATTCGGCATAGTCAAGCCCTGTGATCGTTTTGCCCTTCTCCAGGTAGTTGGTGTAGCTCACACCTTGTGAATCCCAGAAAATGGTGGCCATCACCTTTCCGGCCGATGGCACAGTCTTCGCCTTTTTCGGAGCATGTTCACCGGGTAGAGTCCACTGTTTTGACTGTTCCTTGGTCTCTGGTATATACCAGTGGATCCATGTTTCATCGACGATCATGTAATGACGCAGAAACTCCTTCAGATTGCGCTTAAACAGTGTCAAACACTGCTGTGAAGTGGTCTCACGGTTGCGCTTGTTGTCCGGAATGAGCAAACACGGCACCCATCGCGCTGACAGCTTTCTCATCCTCACAGTTTCAGGCAATATATGACCCACGTGGTCTTTTGAGATGCCTACTGTCCCAGCAATCCCGTGCACCTTCAATTGGCAGTCTGCCAATATGAGATCATGGATTTTTGTCACGTTATCCTCCATGGTAACCATTTTTGGGGCACCTGTGTGTGGCTCATCAAAAACCGACGTGCGACCACATTGAAACACATTAAACCAATTTTTGACAGTCGCCATCGAAGGAGAAGAGTCACCGTACACAGCATCCAAGTGTTCTTTGATTTTGCTGTGCGATTTTCCTTCCAAAAACAAGAATTGAATCACCGACCGATATTGCTCTTTTTCCATTTTTCCATTCTTCTAAAATCTGTGGACACACCACTTTCACACGTGATCAAAACAAAACTACGAGTCCAATTTGGCTGAAATTTTAACAATAGCTGTCTAAGATAATGTACTACACGATAATAAATTTCTCTGGTGACAGTGGCGCCATCAGGAAGAGAGGCTAAGTACTTATGGGACCTACCCCGTATTCTCATCTTAACCCTTCCATACTTACCGCAACATTCAAAATAATATGGAAGATCTCTGTGGTTACACACCTGATTCTCTAAGAATGACTAAAGCTTTCTTCAAAATATTATAAAATGTGTTCATACTTAGGGTTTGTCATGTCCCTCCTCCCTTTATCAGTTGGGAGTGTTGGGTTTCCTTTCCCTATCCATCCTTATTTTATCATTGTCTAACAGAATTTTCATTACCACTATTGTTGTATAATAACTTTTCCAACATACCTGAAGTAGCTGCCTGTATGGGTGTGTCTCCTTGGTTATTAACTATGTCCATATGTGCACCTGATTCAGTCAACTCCATAATTATAGAGTGTAGCGTTGGGAAATCACTGGTGGGGAAAAAGTTTAAATGAATATAGTTATGTTAAATAGTATAAAACACAAAAATAAATATCACATCTGACACAATAATTAATATTAACAGAAACAAAGCTATATATCATAATGGCACATCAACATATCTAAAAGGGCAATGGAAAACAACAAAACAAAAGATTGGTAGTAATTTCCACAAACAAATCTAGCTGTTCTCCTTTGCATACCCTCCAACTCCTGTGTTTGATACACAGCATGGGCCCTACACTACACAACCATATTTAAGAAATGGTCTGACCAAATTTCTGTAATACAATTCCCTTAACTTCTCTGATAAATCCTCTCATCGTCCTTTCCAATAAATGAAGGATTTTGTAACTTTTACCTATCACCTGCTCAATTCATTCTGTCTAGTTGAGTTTATTATCAAACATTATGCCAGGATATTATACTTCAAGCCTACAACAAACAATGCCATCGCCACTCTATAATCATAACCAACCTTTAGTTTTTTATCTGTGTACTTAATAAGCATGGCATTTATCTTCATTCCATGTTGACCTACCTGTTAGATATTCTGAACAGGTCACCTTGCAGCTGTTCACAATCTTCTCCTGTTTTGATCCTATTATACGTGGGCTATCTAGAAAGTAACTTACATTTGTGCCTGGTGTGGAGATGGATGGGGATGGAGCTGCCATATTGGCATCAAAACATTTCTACATTTAGTATGCTACGTTAGGTTAATGGGTGGACTATGATTTTTCTATTTTGTTCATTGTTAATTACAGAAAATCTGTGAGATGTGAGGTGCATTCAGTGATTAGGTTTTCACTGGTAGGAAACCTTAGACTAATTGAAATTCATCAACAACTATGTGAAGTTTACGGAAACTGAGTAATGACTGAAGGTTGAGTGAGGCAGTGTTGATTCAGTTTAAAAATGGTTGAATCAATGTTCATGATGAGGACTGCAGTGGTCTGCCTAGCCTTGTAACTAACGGATGAACTGACAATGGAAATCAACAATAAAATTCGTGTATTCGCACTTTACAATTAGAGAACACTCGCTTCATTTTCTGCAAATTTTATGAAGTTTACTAAATGAAACTTTATTGGAGAAGTTTTGTGCATAATAGGTGCCAAAAATATTAACAGAAGACCACAAAAAACAGCATCTTGCTGTATCACTGAATTTCCTCAAAGCCTATGACAAGGATGGTAACGCTCTTTTCGATCGTGTCATTGGGAGGTGAGATGTGGGTATAGCATGTCAACTGTGAGATAAAAAGACAGTACAAGCAGTGGGGGCAGAAGGATTCTCCCAGGAAAGCAGCAAAATGTTTGCAAACCTTGTCAGTCAGAAATATTAAGACAACTGTGTTTTGGGATGCTGATGGAGAGCTTCTGGTTGATTTACTTGAATGTGGAGCAACAATTAACTCAAAGGTATTGTGAAACACTGGCAAAACTAAGGTGAGCTACACAAAACAAGCTTGGGGAAAACTGAACCCAAAAGTATTGTTTTTTTCCTCCAAAACAATGCACATCCAGACACAGCTAATCATACGCAACACCTCTTGAATGGGAGGTGTTTGATATACCCACCATAAAATCTGCCAGATCTGGCACCGAGTGATTGGCTCGCAACATAACACTTTGATATTGATGCAGAACTCCATGCCAGGGTAAACCAGTGGTTGAAATCTAAGATAGCAGATTTCTACAGACGGAATTGAAACCTTATGCTTCCTTACAATGAGTGCATCAATTTACATGGCAAATATGGAGAAAGATAGTTTTAAGATTGTCCCTTTCAAATGTATACAGTAAAATTTCTTTTATTTGGTTGTTTTTTTTTTTTTATTTTAAAATGTAACGTACTTTCTGGACAGCATCATGTACCATTCTGTTATCTCCAAACAACCTATATTCTGACTATAAACCATCAACATAATCATTCATTAGAATGATGAATAGCAATACACTGCCCTCTGGCATTCCCATTTACACTTCCACCTCTTTTGCTAATATATTTCTTACTCTAATGCTTTGCTTTCTGCCTTTTAAGAATTAAATGACCAGTAAATGAATAGATTCTTTACTACCACTGATACCACAACCATGCGCTATGAAACACCTAATCAGGCATCCCAAGAGATATTGAAAACATAACAGTATTGTGGCCCGTATTGACACTAAAATGACAAACACTTCCTTGAAATTTGATACAGTTTTAGTCATGGAGATGAGCTGTGCATGAAATAAGAACATACTTTATAGGGTGATTAAAAATAAAACCTAGCAATATGCTGACCAAAGTTCTGGACAAATCAGAAGTGCTGTGGAAAGAAGCAGATGTGAGATCTAGAAAATATTAGTTTAAAGATCTGTTGTAGGAAATGGTAGGAAATGGAAGGAAATTCTGAGAGTATGGAAGAAATTACCGAAGAACAGAAGAGTGAAACAGCAGCTTTAGAAATCAAAATGTGAGAACTACAGGAGCATTTCACTGTTGAGTCATTGCCTGAATACCTATGGAAAGCTTACCTACCTACGTAAAATCAAAAAGAATAGAGGAAACATCTAGATAAGAACAGAATGGATTTAGGTAAGGAAGATCAACAGTAGATGTAATTTCTGTAGTCAGATGGACCATAGAGAAAATGTGGAAATATGGTAATGGTACTATAATAGCTTCCCTAGACATAAAAAAGGCCTATGCTATTGTATGAAAAGAAAGCATACTGCCAAGCCTAAAACAAGAGGAATAAATTAAGCAATTGTGGAACAAATAAAGAAGTGTGAGATTGCATGTGGATAGATAATACACACACTTAAAGGAAGTAAGGTAAAGAAGTGCACTGTCAACTATTTTATTTAATGTCATCGTAAATGAAGTCATTCTATAAGTTTGGGAATGTAGCAGAGTTAAAGATGATGACATATTCAGATGATATAATAATTTGGGAGGAGACAATAGGAAAACATGCTAGAGATGAATGTGGAAAAATTAAAATAATGAAGGTATTAAGGGAGACTGCCCCATGAAAAGGTTTGTCACTTGATGGTAAGAAATTGGAAAGGTTGGAGTTTTTTTGTTTACTTGGGAATTAAAGAAACCATCAATGGAAAGATGGAGGAAGGAATCGGACAGAGAATAAGAGAGTGGACAGTTTTATCACCTGATCAGCAGAGACAGAGGTGAAACATGGTGAAAGAAGCCAAAATTTTGCTCTATACATTGTACTAGCAATCAACCTACATATGGCTCTTAAACCTGGAGAAAGATGAAGAAAGAGCTCAGAAGAGTTGAGGCTTATGAAAGGCACAGAATATGTCACAAAAAGGACATGATCACAAACAGAAACACTAGGGAAAGATTAAAGGTTGACAATTAGAAAAAATGTTAAGAAAGAAAAGATTGCAATGGCTGAGGAATGTTATGAGAATGGAGGAGGGGAAAATGCCAAAGTTACTGCTTTTAAACAGAGGAAAGGAAAGGAAGCCTGTTAGAAGACCACTGCATTCCCTTTAGACCAGATGCAGACAAACAGATCCCAAGGAGCTTACTAGACACAGACAATGAATAAAGAGACCATCATAAATACACGAGTATGTGCTGGGTGACTGCAGAAGCAGGAATGTCAAATCTTGATAATTGGTAATGCAGTGAAAGCCCTTTTCCAGCTCATCATGCTGATTCACAATCGTGTGATGACAAAATTTTCATAAGCAATTGGGTTAGGGATCAGAATAAATTACTAACAAAAATAATTAATGATTTACGAAAAATGCTGAAAGAATTAAAATTAACATTTGAGTACAAGACGGGGGAAATGTGTGCAGGGAAATTGTTACCAGTGCATTGCAATTAAATATGTTATATCTCAAGGACATGAAGTTATGGAGATTCATTCTTCTCTGGGAAATTTCTATTTGCAAAACTTGTAATGAATATTGAACTAAAAAAGTCAGAGCTCCTCAGGTCCATAGCTTGGTATGAACAACAAGAACCAAATTTTCTTCCAATCTTGATTTGTAATTTAGTTATTCCTAGCATATAATCCCCAAACCAGTAATCCTCCCAGTTTAAAACACAAAATAAAAACACATCCATGTATGTAAATGCAGAGCACAGATCCATTTCCTACATACCCTCCGTTCCCTAGCAGGTGGGGAGGAGGGGATCATCTCAAGATTTCTAATATAGAAAACTACCAACGGGCAAGTGGATTTTTGTTTAAATTCATGCATTGAGGAAACATTGGCAATAATTATTTTCACTTCTGATCAAGTTTCAACCAACAAGATGGCTGTTTTAAAGGAAACTCAGAACTAGCTAGCAGGATGCTCTTGATTTGTGACACATACTAACACACTTCTGACAGACATGGTCAAAGGTATAAATTAAATTTTAGGAAAGTGAAGCAAAAATGAAATCATAGAGAAGTTTCAAATACCTCATAACAACTATTCAGTAATAAAGTTATGAACGGGAACTTCCTACTCTGACAATCTTGGCTTAAAATTAAAATAAATTAATAGTACCAAGATACAAATTTTGAAATAATGTAAAATGTCTCTTATTCGAATACAGAAAATAGAAATAAAGATTATTTGTTCTTACAATGACGTTAAATATACAGCATGTGTTTCAAAGGCAGATAGGTGTCAGCACATATTGTTTTTCTTAGTAGCAACTTACCTTATAGGCTTCTGATAACTGACGATAACATGGAGTGGTGTATTTCTATTGCTGTCCATCGCATTAACATCAGCTCCACACTGAATAAGAAGCTTTGCTGTGGTAGCACAGGGAAATCTGTGTGATTAGAGGAATAACAAAAATTATTTCATGATTCATAGCAAAGATAACCTAGGACATGGAGAGAAACCTTAAGCTGCATAAGTTGAGTGCACACAAAGAGACTACAAAGAACCAATGAGTAGCAATGTCTGGAAAAGAAACAATAATAAAAAAAAATCAAAGAGGGCTCTCAAGAATAAAAACTTTACATCTAAATTTAATTGGAGTCCGAAATATTCAATATGAAAAATCTTCAGTAATTCCAGCCGATGGCAAAATTTAATCGCTGCCAATTCCCCTACTCACTATTTTCTCTTTTCTTATTAATTTTTATCTTAAATTCTTTGACTTTAGTTTCTCCATCCAACTACTTTTGCCCTTTACAAATGTCATGTTACAATACATAAATAAATTATTATCTGAAAGGGAAAAATGAATAATCACTTACTACACATGAAAAAAGAAATGTGATACTCAAAATATTATTATCAATTTTAACACCACTTACGATTATAATTAATAGCTGGAGTGTGCAAAAGCAAAGAGACAGTGATGAACATAAATACATGATAATTTCAAGTATAAATCTTTGTTGGCAAAATAATATGGTGTGACTTCAAATGAAAGGTTTCCACCCGTAAGTTTTATGAAATTGGTTTTATCTGTATATTGATTTGCACGATCTGGATGTCAAATGAGGTAAGTAATGGTTCCTTCCTTAGATCTTATGTTTTTGTTAGCTATGTCAGTTTTTATATGATAGTGCACACAATAGTAAAACATTTGCCTTGTTCTGACTTTTGTAAAGGCATTTGGATACAAATATATATATGAAATAACTGGGATTTTTAGATAGAAGAAATGTTTCGTAAAGTAGTGGAAGTTCAGGTCAGACCAGTATGCAAGCATAATGACCAACAAGAGTCATTTACACGTAGAACAACAGTTATTGCTCTGATCAATAACGCAAAAAAGAGTTTGTGTGTGAGCACAGTTGGCTATACTGGTCCTTACTTTGTCAATCATTACCAACCAGTCAGCAGGTTAGTTGTTAGCTAGACTGTGTCTCACTAGCTTGCCTTGCACTGTACTTCCAACATGTCAGTTCGCCATTCAATCAGTATCTTAACTTCTGTAGCAATCAGTTTACACAGCCTATATGCAACTAGTATAGTAATTATTATTTGTAAAGGCAATCTGGAGTCATCCTTGCCGACCACAATCTCAACTGTTTCTACACTGTCTTCAGTGAGCAATAAAGGGTACTCTTAAGCTGATAGTTGCCTACATTATTTAACAGGGTAGGTTCTTAGTGTCACTTAGCAAGAACTACTCTTCCTTACCCTAGGTTGTTGAACCTATTAATCAGCTGGTGCCTGACAATTAACATCTTTCTGAACAATCCTCTTTTACGGCTGAGCTGATAGTGATCCTTAAAGGACTGGAATATGTACTAGGTAAGTACATGCCGAATACTGTAGTTCTCACAGATTGTAAATCAGCACTTCAAAAGTTGGGCAGTGAGATCAAAGATAGAGGGAGGACACCATTTTTGTACAATTTATTGAGGTTGACGACCACCATAAACGAACAAGGAATGTGGGTATAGGCACATGTTGGGCTACCTGGCAACAAAAGAGTGGATTCTCTAGCAAAATTAGCTGCCCAAACAGGTAACCCAGTGTAACTATTAATAAGAAATGACAAAATTCCAATAATCCACCAGAAAACAATTGAGTCCTGGAATGATATGTGGCAATCCACTAACCAACACAAGGGAGGACACTATAGGCTGATAATCTAAAAACACCAATATCTTAAAAAATATGCCACAAAAAAGTTGTATCCATAATATTGAGGTTAAAATTCAATCACAGTATATTCAGAAGCCACTTGTACAAAATACATTTAGCCCGTTGTGTCAGTGCAATGGGGAGTCAGAGGCTAATACAAACCACATCTTAAATGATTACAATAAATATTCAAATGCTGTTGTGTGTTCTGTACCTTATTTTAACTGTGCCAAATATTATGAATGAAGAGCTATGCAGCTCAGTTCGGACCTCCCCTCCCCCCTCCCCACTTAGCCCAGCGTAGCTTTCTACCAAACCCCCCTCCCGAGACTGAGCCACGTAGTTTATAGACACTCCCTTATCATCTGGCTTTATTAGTAAGATATCCAACATGTTTTGTCCCCTAGTGTTCTACTCTACGACTTATGTAAACCCTCCTTCCCTTATTAAGGTATTTGCAAATCTCTGTTCCCTTGTGTTATTAATCTTATTTCCTACCCGGTTTACACCTGGTTAATTTAAATCTCCAACAATAAGGGCGTATCCAGGATCAGAACTAGATGGGGGCAAGATCTGAACTGGGGGGAGGGGGGGAAACTCATATTGATTTTGAGGAGTAGGGTGGGGGACTGAAAAATGATGATTTCTTACAGAATAAAATTCAAACCCATCGAGGAAACTATTTTTATTATTGATTAATATAAAATCCAACCACTTAATCTAAGGACCTACTATGTAGATATTTAAGATCGTAACTCAGTTATAATTTTTTATCTAAACACCAATCGTCTCGGATTCTCAGAACATTTTTCGATAACTTTGTCAATATCTCAGTGTTCTTTCATGAAATTTTGATGTACACTCATCAGGCATAATCCAGTCAATCTTCCATCTTCCAAAGTGCTCCTGAGTCAGTTCTTCACTTGCCGAAATGTACTGAAGGCAACTTGATTTTTTTTCTAGGGGGGAGGGGGCAGCATCCCCCCCTGCCTCTCGCTGGATATGCCCATGGACCATTCTATTCTTATCTCTGACATCTGAGTATGAATTTAATTTCTACCGAAGAGAACTGTGGAGGCCCTTTATGAATGCTGCAAAATGGCAGCTAATGGGGCTGTTGTGAAGTTATAACAGGCCTAACAAGCCGGTAGTGGATTTTTTCTTCTTTGAATTTCTGTCAAATTCTTTGAGGGCAATTTCACACCCTCCTTTTTTTTTTTTTTTTTTTGCCCTTTACAAATTTTAAATTCTTTCAGTGTGTTTGGTAAATTGTTCAGCATTTACAATGGTAATTTATTCCAGTCTCCAACTCCTTTTACTACAAAAGAAAATTTTCACATTCCCTTATGTGAAAAGTCAAATGCCAGCTTATGGTCATGGTCATTTTTTCACTTCCATGCACTACTTCTACCAACATTTATCTCCAATATACAGCTAACACACTTCCAGCACTATCTTCACCCTCCTCCTCTCTTCTAAAATCTCCCAATCCACTTCCTTTATAATCTCAGTTACCGATAGTATTCTGAAGTCTCCCCCCCCCCCCACCCACCCTTCAACCCACAAATAAATTTAGCTGCGTTCCATTGAAACTCCTTCAAAACCTGTATTTAATATACAAAAAATGTATTTCATACTGCAACACTGTATTCAATCATCTTAACAATGTTTTGTAACCCAATTCCTTCATATGTCTGATACATTCCCTCCTAGCCCTCTCCAATAAATAAATGAAGCCTTTTCTTACCACTGGACCAATGTGCTTACTATATATTTACTCTTCAAGTCTTAAACAAGCAATTCCTATGCTCACTGACAATTTAGTTTTTTTTAACTGTGTACCTCATAAGCTGACTCTTCTTGGAAATTTATCTTGATCCCGAGTTGACCTAAACATTTAGATATTCTGTCCAGGTCACGCTGCAGCTGTTAACAGTTCTATCCCATTTCAATCTTATTATATACTATTATGTCATCTGTAAAAGCCTAACATCTCACTGTTAACCATTAACACAATCATTCATTAGGATAATGAACAGCAATGATCCCAATACACTACCCTGTGGCATTGCAATTTTCACTTCCACTTCTTTTTAAGGGCATTTATCACTAATTGTTTGCTTTCTACCTTTCAGGAGACCATCAACCTAGCAGGTAAATTTTTCATTCACTCCAGTATTTTTTACCTTATTCAACATTGTTTTATGGCTGACTTTGTCGATTGCCTTGAAAAGATATAATACTACACTATCAACTTGGCCTTCCTTGCACCTTTCATCTGAAATACCTTCTTGCATATAGCCCCATATTCCATGAACATCCTTTCCTACTGTCATGACGCCAAAAAAAGTTTCTTTCCTCACAGATCTCCACACTGTGGCTGCAAATCAACTTCTCCATCAATTTATCTACCACTGATGTCAAACTAATCAACCTATATTTTTCAACCATTTTTGCTGCCCCTTCCTTTAGGACTGGTGCTCTATCATATTTTTATAATCTTCTGGTAAGTCTAGGTATAATATCATTTCCACCTATACTTAATATAACTTATTTCAAATGTTTATCCAAGACATTTTACTTATATGGAGAAACTACTGATCCGATTTACTCTCTCACAATCCTGAATGGCAGTCCCTAATGGTATCATTTAATTATTTACTTAATGTCGTTGCTATGATTTAAAATCTTGTCACATCTTCTCCATCTTTATCTACAATTGTTTCAACATCTTCCCTCCCCCCTCAGTTTTCTAATATAGCCATAGAAATTTCTAGATGAATCATTCAACGATCACCCTGCAACCACAATATTCTTCATAAACCTATTTTTAGCTTCCTCATTTGCTGCTATTTAGTATTTTCAAGCATTTCCGCCAACTGTCTTACTGTTTTATAAATCTGTAGTATTCTCTTCTTACCAATTCTTTAGCCTCCTCAACTCCTCTTTATAGTATACAAGTTCCGTAAATTATTTTTGGCTTTGGAATAAAAAATTCATCAGCCTTTCTAATTATCTTCCTAAGCTGATGTCACTTCAGCTCCACCAGTAATAACCATTCTACTAACTTATATGAATTCTGAATATAAATTTAGTTTCTCCTGAAGAGCGTCATGTTAATCACTCATTCTTCCACCATGGTAAGCAGAAAAGACCATATTTTTCTCTCTCTCTCTCTTTTTTTTTTTAAACCACCACAGCAGTCTACACCAAGTAGTTCGTGACTATGATCAATAAACTCCAGTAAACTGCATTGGTTGTTGTTAATCAATATAAATAACTCACCTACCAATTCCTACTCTCTCTCTGCAGTACACACTATAACTGTCGGGAAAAACCTTATGGTCTTTAACCAATAACATCTATAACTAGCTATGGTTTATGTTACAAAACTCTATTACTTTGTTCATTATACCCCTGCAGTTAAATAATAACAGTTTTATAACTGGCATTGTGATATTTTCAGCATTAATCTTCAACTCCTTTGTTGAAAGGCCTTTTTTTATTCTTCAGTATATATTATTTTTTCCCATTGCACATATGCGTCCAATATCCCTTTGGGAACCTATGCTTATCCCATCCTCAGCAACCGTTAATCTGAAAACCATCAAACAGAAGTGAGCTCCCTTACAGCTTTAGCTGACAGCTTGGAAAGTATCCCCAACTATTTATGTATAAGCCATATCTGGTGTAGCCCCATCTACCAGTGGTGTCCGGAGACACAAGCCCCAAGACAAAACTAATGCCGTTCCAATGCAGCACTTCCATCTCCCCGTTTGCTGCCTCAATGCATGGTTCAACTGAAACCGATGACGACAACTCAAGATGACCAGCACGAGCTCAGTCCTCCTATATTGTGCCTCCTTCACCAATTTCCTCAAGGCCCTGTCTACACTATAACCTCAATTAGTATCAATACTATTCTCCATATCCCCCACTATCTCTACTCTACACTCCCTAGTGAAAAAGTACAATGTGATCCTGTATCCTCTATCGGTAAGCACTGTTACATTTCAATGGCTTATTGCAACCATGAGTGCTTCAGGAGAAAGTTCATGAAATGTATGCCAGATTTTAAAACAAAGTTTTGAATAGCATACTTTCAAACATTGTACTTTACCAAATATTTAGAGCAAAAGTTTAAACATTTCAAATCGGTCAGCTGTGTCTGTTATAAGGTATGACATCAAACTTAACAGTTCACACGTTATCAATCCCAAAATGAAATAATGTAAACAGTTAAAAAAAAAGAAATACATTAAAAATGTTACTTTAATATCAGCTTTCGACTTACTTGCAAACGTCGTTTGTATGAAAATCATCAACAGGAGTCTCTGCGTTAACACATAAGTGTAACAAGGACTGCCCATACCTTGTTGTTACTTGCAACTTATTTAATCGGAAAACTGTTGTTTGTACTCTAAATTCTTCTTTATGTGTACACGATTTTAATAACTTTGTTATTATTACTAAAATATAAAGAACTGTTGAGATATTGCTCTCCATTTCCTCCTGTAAAAAAGAGAAAATCATTAATAGATTATGGAAGAAATTCACAGCTTATGGTTTGACAAAAAGATAACTACACTGCTTCCTTTTGCAAATGAGATGCCTCTCAAAAATCCCAGATTTCTGTAAAGATTAACCTAGTTTGATACTGCATTACCGAAATATTGCTCTTAACGAATCAAAACATATGTATAAAAACATATGACAATACCAAGAATTTGCAGTAATCCGTTGTCAATCCATGAGGTGGCAATTCATTACACTTTCCTGAGTATAAATGAATTATGAATGTTTAACAATAAAAATTGTTGAAAGGTTGTCTCTATACTTCAAATTTAGATGCTAAAACCAAAACATTTGAAATTTTTATTGTTCTGCCCATGTACTTGGTGATAGCTTATGCCATTGATTAAAATACAGGATACTTTTAATCCAGATTATTGATATAGTTCCTGATGATACAGACACCAAACAATATTTTTTTATTTTTTATTTGTTCATACCTAATGCAAAAACTAGTGAAAAAATTTCAACGAAACTAATATAGTAGTTCCACGTGGTATCAGTTTATTTATTTAATTAAAAATTGCAATGGAGCACACGCTCCAGTGGCAATTTGGCTACACAACCATCTTCTCCCTTTATTACAAGCACCTACATTTGCCCTCTACAAATTTTAACTTTAAAATCTTTCAATGTTTTTGGTAAATTATTCATCTTTTATCTTGATAACTTATTCAAATCCCCGACACCCTTGCCTAAAAAAAAAGAATTTTCCTACACCCTTGTGGCTAAAATCGAGTGCCAGCTTGTGGTAGTGTTCATCTTTTCCCTTCCATGCACTACTTTTAATTCTTATGCCAATATCTTTCCATGCCTCATCACCTATATATATATATACCGAGCGTGGTGGTGTAACGGATAGCGTTCTGGCCTCGCATTCGGGAGGACGGCGGTTCGAATCCCCGTCCGGGCATCCAGATTTGGGTTTTCCATGGTTTCCCCAAATCACTCCAGGTGAATGCCGGGATGCTTCCTTCAAAAGGCCATGGCCGAATTCCTTCCCATTCCTTGCCCCCATCCTTTCCCGTCTCTAAAGACCACATTGTTAAAAAGGGGACGTTAAACTGTTACAAAAATCACCTATATACACCTTGTACTCTCCCATCACTCTCTTCATCCTCCACCTGTCTTCCAATGAATCCCATTCCAGTTCTTTTATCATACTTGTTACTGATGTGTTATACGATAATTTTCAGAAACAAATCTAGCGTCCCTTTTTTACACTCTCTCCAACTCCTGTATTTGATGCTCCAAATGTAGGTCCCATACTATACTGCTATATTCAAGAAATGTTTTGATCAAAGTTTCGTAAACCAATTCCTTTACTTCTCTCATACATCTCCACATCACTCTGTACAACAAGTGCAGGTTTTGAAACCTTTTCCTACTACCTGTCCTATGTGTCCTGCCCAGTTAACATTGTTATCAAATGTTATGCTAAGATATTTACATTTCAAGTCTTCAACAAGCTATTTTTTCCTCACCTCATAGTCATAATCAACCTTTAGCTTTTTACCTGGTATCTAATAAGCTGATTCTTCTTTGCATTTATCTTCATCCCATGTTTACCAACCCAATTAGATATCCTGCCCTTATCACCCTGCAGCTGTTTACAGTCCTCTACCATTTTGATCCTTTTATATAGCATTATGTTATATGCAAACAATCTAATTTCTGATATTAAACAATCAACACAATTATTCATTAGAATAATGAATAGCAATGGTCCCAAAACACTACCCTGTGGCACTCCTATTTTTACTTCCACTTCTTATGATACTTCATTTCCAATCCCTACTTTTTGTTTTCTACCTTTCAAATATTCTTCTACACAGCAAATCTTTTTTTTTTAACTGCTTAACATCTCTTAACAGCGAGATCTTTAGAGACGGGCCCAGCAAATCATTTTCTCATCCACTCCAATAGTTTTTACCTTATTTACTACCATTTTATGGCTCACTCTGTCAAAAGCCTTTGAAATATCTAATGCTACACTAGCAATTTAACCTCCCTTGTCCATTTCATGGGAATTATCTTGCATATATCCCGTGAACTGAGATTAGCATGAATATCCTTGCATAAAGCCATGTTGCCTACCTGAAAACCACTTACCCTCCTCACATGTATTTCTGATGTTGATGCGTATCAATCTCTCAATTACTCTACCTACCACTGATGTCAAACTGATTAGGCTATAATTTTCTCACCTCTACTTTATGTACCAGCACTATTATTCCACTTTTCCAGTCCTCTTAAGCATCAAGTATCCAGACTCAATTTAAATAATATTTCAATGTAACGGGTGGTGGCAGCTTACCATCCGTCACAAAGGGAAAGAGTGCTAAATACACTGGTTCACAGAGCTCGTGTCATTTCTGAGAAAGACAGTCTGTCTGCTGAACTAACACACCTCAAGAATGTGTTCCAAGTAATGGCTAGGACAACCACCAAATTCGGCACGCCATCAGGTGGAAGACCACTCGAGAACCAACTGACGAAGAGGACAAGCCGAGAGCCACAGCCTTCATCCCATACACCAGCAATGTATCGAGCAAGATTGGGAGAATTCTATGCCAACAAAACATCAAGTGCGTTTACTGCCTGCCTGCCAAGATTAAAGCACTACTTGGCTCGGTTAAAGATGATCTGGGACTGAGGAAACCTGGCGTATATCACATACCGTGCGAGTGCGGAAAAGCATACGTCGGGCAGACCATTCGCACGATTGAAGAACGGTGCAGAAAATTTAAGGAGTCAGGAAGGTTACCATAAGACTACAACAAACCATAATAACACTTATTTTTAAAAAGGGGAGCTAAGAAATACAAGCTAATCAGTCTTATAAGCACAAAAGGGAAGGAATGAACAAAATTGTTAAGAGTCTTAGGGACTTTGAGTTATGAAATTACTGGACTCAAGCTAAGAGTACAGCCTTGTCCTGAAGAGATCCACAACAACAAACTTGCTGCACTGTGTGGATACATGGACCACCAAACTACAAATGCAATTGAGGAGGCACAACTTTCAAAGGCCTTTGATAGGGTATCCATGAGCCAACTGATCTACACCACAAAATGTTCAATATTGAGTATCAGAATGAATAAACCACGATTATGATATATGCTCAGGGGTCAAGTATTGGTACAAAAATCATAAAATTGCCTCAATTGTAATGAACAAAAAACACTAGAAAGCCAAAATAGCACTCTTCCGATTTGGAAAAATTTCGGATCTTTCACACTAGGAATGTTTGAACAAGTTCACAGGTCATATGTCTTACCAATACTTGAAAGTGGTGCAAGCATCTGGAATCCTTACTACAAAAAGGACATTCAGTGCACTCTTGGCTACGATGATGCATCACAAGGCTAGTAAGAGGACTGAAAGAGTTATAGTAAAAGGAAAGGCCATAAATATTGTATATGACAAATCTTAGAATAAACAAGAGAAAGGAGAAATGTAATTGAAACGCACAAAATCCTCAATGTACACTATGATGTAGGCAGCTTCAGAATATTCTTCTACAATCCAGAAACTTCAAACCTGAGAGGAAATAACACTACAATTATGAAAGAACAACGTCATTGGACCCAAAGATTGTATTTCTTAGCAACCAGAAGTTAAATTGTTGATAAATTCTACAAATGTAAAGATGTTCAAAAATAACTTTGATTGTTATCATAACACAGTGTGTCGCAAAAAGAATTTTCAAATTTCAAAAGGTTATATATTTTCGAATTATTAGGGCGAGCGAAGTGAGCCCTTACACTAGGCAATGACTTTTACACTTTTGTGGTACACTTTTTGAAAAAACTTTGCACCTGCAGATGAAAAATTGAAGGTAATAATTCAAAGTACATTCTAGATGTGTCACCAATCATTATTTTTGCAAAAAAAATAATAATTTGTTATAATTTTTATCATACAAGTACATGCATAACATGTAAAGCATTGCCACTGCCATCTGTAGAATTTTTGTGAAAATAATTTTAATCAAAAATAATGTCACAAACTGAACTGTTGAGAGGACTTTACTAAATAATTAAATTATATGTACAAAATAAAACACTCCATATGGAGGGTATGAAAATGGTTTAACGGGAGAAACATACTGCCTGCATTTCAAAGCGTCAGAGATAGTGACTCCACGACCAATGACACCGAGCCATAGTTTAACTTCTTTCAGTAAACAGTCTCAAAGAAAGCCATTTTCATCACCATATATTTATTAAAATATTCCATGTTTTTCAGTATTGTTCTCCTCTCAACTCAAATGCCCAGTATTGCATGATAATTACATCTCTGTCAGCAAAGTCTGCCGGAGTTCTGATATTTGGAAATGTTGGACAATCAACCAGCCAACACTGGACTGCATGTATTCTGTGTTATTGCTATCGAACTGTGTGTCATGATTTTTTGATATATTGAAATGATAAGTTGTGTTCAAAATATTCGAGGCTTATGAAATTATTCGGATCAAGTGGAAAAAAATTTGACAAAAATAATACGCGTCCACAGTTCATGCAATTGACTGTACGGTATCTGTCATTGTTACTACAAGAAATCATCCAGTAGAGAATTTCACAGTAAATTTACACTACAATATGGTCACACGTTCTGTATCTAGCATAAAAATCTGTGAAAGTGACAGAAATGAAGTTTAAATTTTTGTAAGCAATTCAATTACTATGCTAACATTTCCGTCATCTGGTGCATTCTCCCATCTGTTCGTGGTTTTTATTACATACTTTCTGTTATTCTTCACTTACGTAGGACTCGGGTTGAATACGTAGTTCAGAATTAAATTCTTCGTTTGTTTAATTATTTATTTATTTTAAGGAAAACTTACTCCTTACTCTAATAACATTATTATTATTAGCAAGAAACTCAAATGAGACAAATTAAATTGTTTCTTTCCTAAAATTATTTAAAGATGTCTCTTCCTATAAGTTTGTTAAATTATTTTTTGTCAACAAACTAAAAACAAGGTTTTTAATAATAGTTTGTCACGTTTAAATATTTATATTCTAATTATTATTATTATTTAATTTCTTTAATAGTATATATTATCACAAGGTGTACTTTTAGCTAGTGATAATACACAGTTAAACATTAATTCTTACATACAAATGCTTAAAACATTTATAAATGTCCAAGGTGTCCCACTTTGCGTGCTTGGCATATGTCCTTACAGTAGGACAATTAATCCAATATGGTTATGAGCGTGTCTTGATTCACTGCTGCCATGATCCAGTTTTGCAGTTCGTAGCCAACATAGCACTCTTCCAATTTGGGAAGAATCTCTCACAATAGGCATGTTTAAACAAGTTCACAAATCCTATATGCCTTACCATACTTTAATTCATCCAATACAGTTGCGAGCGTGTCTTGAGTCACTGCTGCCGTAATCCAGTTTTGCAGTTTATCCACAGTAGTCGGAAGTAGAGGAACATAAATAGTGTCCTAAATGTAACACCAACATGATAACATCTCAGAACGTGAGGTCAAGCAATCTAAAAGACCATTCATGTAATTTCTCGTCATTTCAACACAATCCATCATTGATGAAATGTGTTTTTCAGGAACCTCCAAAAATTCTGGTGCAAAAGCAGTGGTGGGGGAATCATCAGTTCTCTATTTGTTTGACAAGTGGGCTTCTTAGGACTTCACATGACTACAAGGATGACTTGTTGATTTCCCTCTGCACAAATAACTAGTGCCTTTGAATTGTTTGTGTTAACATTGAATAGTCTATGAGCTGTACGAGAATTAACACTGTGCTGTCAATGAAATTCTTGCTGCACTGTTGTAACAGATTCACTCTTCAAAGTACAGCTCACAAAAAGCTTTTTGTTGCAATGCTGTCATTTTGGCTGAATTGGATGCAACCAACCAACCAGCAAATCATGAAAATCACAAACCAGCTCTCCCTAAGAGTACATTGATTAATGTGTTTTAGAAAATAGTTATCAAGTTATACGACTTCAAAGTCGTACGATTCTTTTTAAAACATCCTGTACACAGATATAAAATGCATAAACTTGTACACTCAGAAAATGTCAGATTAAATGTTGCCTAATGTATAAATGATAAATAAATTTCAAAAAAATTAAAATTTGTGTCTGTCTAAATGAATGTCGTCCAAAACTAATCGACAGGTTTCAGCGAGACCACATGGCATTGGTTAACATATAAGATAAGAAAGTTTTTATCCCAACAAGTGTTGAAGTTCTCAATGGTACAAACACCAAAACTCTGAATTTCAGTTATTCTTTTTTAGTCTGTGCACAGATCAAACAAAAACTAACAAACAGATTTCAATAAAACTACATACAGTGATAGTTTATATACATACAAAACAATGTATGTACTTTTGTTAAATGTAGCATATTGAGAGTTTTTTTCTTTTCTTTTGTTATATACTAGTTCGTTCCCGTGGTTATCATAAAATCTACACAGCATATAAAAACATAGTGGTTATTTTGACCTTTGCATAGATATGAATAGTTCTCTTACTCTCCTTTATATAGTTCAGTTACTTGCCAACTCAGCCTTTCTTTCATGGTGAGAGTTTGTTTAAATCATACAAACTATAAAAGATTCTCTTTGCGATTCAATCAGGGATTTTATATCACAGTTTATAAATAAACAAATAAAGAAATCTGTGGCAGGCCCAACCACTAGGAATACTGCTTACAGAAAATTTTTGTAAACACCACTGAAGTATGCCAGTGCATCATCCACAACCTTAAAATCTTTCGAATCGGTGGCAGTTTAAGGGTGATAGAAAAAATTAAGTGCCTAAAGATATTTAAGACATTGCGTACAACCTATATTCAGAAGGAAAGGAGGAGATTCAAGAAAGATTTTATGCGGATAAAGTTGTGGGCACAGACAGAATAGAATAACTCGAATTATACATTTTGTAGACAGTACTAGTTAGTAGCGTTTGAACAGTCGCCGAGTGAAGTAGCTTATTTTGTTGTTATATTTTATCTGTAGTGGTGTGGGGATTTGATTAGGATAATCTCTGAGTGTTTACATTTTGTAAACATTGTTTAGCATTCGGTGAGGACAGTAGCGTATTTTCGTTTTGTATTTGAACTTTAGTGGTGTGTAGATTTAGTTAGTGTAATCTGTGAGTGTTTATATTTTGTACAAAGTACAGGTTATTTCGATCTTCTGATCTTTTTTTCTTTTTCGCTTTTTTCAAAAGCAGAATGGCTAGGGACTGTGATTGCTGTGTGCAGATGCAAGCTGAGGTGGCTGATCTCCGTGCACAGCTTGCAGCTGTGGTAGCTAAAGTTACACAGCTGGAAGCTGCCGTTAAAGGTTGCAGCAGATGTAATATTGGGGAAACTGATGTAGCAATGCCTATAACAGATTTTCCCATATCGATCGTCGTACCTGCAACCCAGGCTGAAGAGTTGGAGGCTGTGCCTCGGTCGCCTGTTGGTGACTGGCGTATGGCGTATGGCCTCTAGACTTAGAAGTCGCACATGGGGGCAGTCGAGCAGGCTTAAAGGCCAAGACGCTGAACTTGTTCGACTGTCCAACCGGTATGATGTATTGTCGGAGGCTGACACAGTCCCACAATTGTCATCCTGCGAGTTGACGGCCCCCCAGCGCGCCAGGTCTGAGCAATCACAGAAGGGGATTTTGGTAGTTGGCAGCTCTAATGTTAGGCGGTTATTAGAGCCCCTTAGCGAAATGGCGGATTCCTCGAGGAAGAAATCCAATGTCCATTCAGTGTGTATTCCGGGTGGCCTGATCCGAGATGTGGAACAGGCCATCCTGGATGCCATAGAAGGGACGGGGTGTAGCCAACTACAGATTGTGGCTCATGTCGGCACCAATGATGCTTGTCGCCTTGGATTGGAGGTTATCCTCTCTTCCTTCCGGCGGCTGGCTGAAAGGGTGAACTCTGTGGCCAGTGGCCGCAAGATATCGGCAGAGCTAACCATCTGTAGCATTGTAGACAGAGTTGATTGTGGACCTCTGGTTCAGAGCCGTATTGAGGGGCTGAACCAGAGACTACGACGTTTCTGAGATGATATTGGCTTCAGATTCCTCGATCTACGCCATAGGGTCGAGTCATGTATGGTTCCCCTTAATAGGTCAGGTGTGCACTACACACGTGAATCGGCTACACGGGTGGCAGGGGCCGTGTGGAATGCACTGGGTGGTTTTTTAGGCTGAGGGAGGAAGACCCAAAACACGAAATACAGTTACGTGCAACCCAATCAGATGTAACACCAGAATGTAGGAGGAGCGTAAAAGAATCTCGACAGTTAGAAGTTCTCGTAATTAACTGTAGAAGCGTTTGTAACAAACAACTGGAACTTGATAGCATTATTTGTAGCACAGAGGCGGATATCGTTATCGGTACAGAAAGTTGGCTAAAACCGGAAATAAGTTCCGCCGAAATTTTTAAAGATAGCATGAATGTTTTTCGTAAGGACAGATTACATTCTCATGGAGGTGGGGTATTTATAGCTGTGAGTAAATCTCTCCCATGTAATGAAATAGAAGTCGATATGATCTGTGAAATCATATGGATTAAACTCAAAGTTGCTGGGTCAAAACTCATCATAGGCGCCTTCTACCATCCACCCGAATCCGACATAGCTATCGCCGAGGAGTTAAGAAATAATGTAAACAGTATAGCTAGCCGTTTTCAGGATCATGCTATGACTCTAGGAGGCGACTTCAATCTGCCTTATATTGACTGGCGTAATTATGTTCACATTACAGGTAGCAGGGATAAGGCAGCTTCTGAAGTAATTCTCGAATTGTTCTCAAATAATCATCTTGAGCAGCTAGTTAATGAACCTACACTGTGTCATAACTGTAGCGAAAATATTTTAGATCTGCTGGTTACCAACAGGCCAGAATTATTCACCGAAATTTCAACGACCACAGGTATAAGCGATCACAAAGCAGTAATTGCAACTATCAGACTAATGACCAAGCGAAAAAGGAGAAAACAGCGGATTGTATACAAATTCAGTAAGGCCTCAAAGGAGTGTTTTAGAACCTACCTGAGGAATAATTACCATAACTTCAAGTCAAAAAATTACACCGTTGAAGAGATGTGGCATCGATTTATACGAATAGTCAGGGAAGGTATGGATATACATATACCGAAGCGGATAATAAATGGGGAGGATGATCCACCGTGGTACACATGCGAAGTCAAAAGATTACTCAAAAAACAAAGGAGGATATACGCACGCTCAAGAAGGAAGGGGTGTCGCAGTGATTTAGAAACCTTAGCTGAGTTAAGAGGACGTATTAAGAATGTAATGCGTGAGGCCTTCAACGATTTTCATTCCAACTCTCTCTCTAAGAGTCTCACAGAAAACCCAAAAAAATTCTGGTCGTATGTACGAAAAGTCAATTGTATACCAGCACTAATTCGTGAAAGTTCAGAGGTTAATGAAAGCCGCGATAAAGCTAACGTACTAAATACTGTATTCAAAAATTCATTTACTGATGAAAATAAGGATAGTGTTCCCGTTTTCCCACGCTGTGTCGAGTTGGTGATGGAATCATTACGGATAGATACTGCAGGTATCATAAAGCAATTAGAGCTCCTGAAGTGGGGGAAAGCACCGGGCCCAGATGGAATTCCAGTAAGAATATTTTCAGAATATGCGGCAGAAATCGGGCCATTTCTGTCTGATATATTCAGTAAATCATTAGAAGAGCGAAAAGTACCTTCAGACTGGAAAATCGCGCAAGTAACTCCGATTTTCAAGAAAGGTGATCGAAGTGATCCTGGAAACTATCGTCCAATATCTATAACATCTGTTTGTAGTAGAGTTATGGAGCATATTATATGCTCGAACATTATGAAATTTCTAGACGATAATAATTTGCTCACAACAAATCAACACGGATTTCGGAAGAAAAGATCATGTGAAACACAGCTGGCCCTATTTACACACGATGAAATGAAAGTTATTGATGCAGGTTCACAAGTAGATGCCATTTTTTTAGATTTTCAGAAAGCCTTTGACTCTGTGCCACACAACCGCCTTTTAGCGAAGCTACGAGCGTACGGTATATCGGATCAGCTTTGTGAATGGATAAAGGATTTTCTAACTGGTCGGTCGCAGTATGTCGTCATTGAAGGAGAAAGTTCTTCTAGTCTAGATGTTACATCGGGGGTACCTCAAGGAAGTGTAATAGGACCACTTCTTTTTTTAATTTTTATAAACGATCTCGGAGACAAAGTGAAAAGCCTTTTTAGATTGTTTGCTGAAGATGCGGTTATTTATAGGGAAGTAAGGAATTTGGCCGATTGCTTAGAAATTCAGCGTGATCTGGATATTATTTTGGCATGGTGCGCTGAGTGTCAACTTACGCTAAATTGTAAAAAGTGCAAGACAATGAGCATAACTAACAAAAATAATCCAATTGTTCAGAAATACGAGTTAAACAATTCAGTTATTGATATGGTCGATTCTATGAAATATTTGGGAGTAACAGTACAAAGGAACATGAAATGGGACTTACACATTAATTCGTTGGTAGGTAGAGCTAATTCTAGGATGCGATTCATAGGTAGAATATTGAAAAATTCGTAATGAACAAACAAAGGAGATAGCGTACAAATCTCTTGTGCGTCCACATTTGGACTATTGTTGTGCCATTTGGGATCTGTTTCGTAAGGGGTTGATCGAAAGTATAGAGAAAGTACAGAGAAGAGCCGCTCGATTCGTGACCGCTTGCTACAGTTCTTATGAAAGCGTCACAGAACTGATTAGTAGACTAGGCTGGGAGTCTCTGGTAGATAGACGACGCACGATTCGTTTAAACTTATTGGTAAACATGCGTACTCCCACTTTCACTCACGAGTGTAGTGAAATACTTGGTCCACCAACCTATTTGAGCCGGAATGACAGGATAGATAAGATTAGAGAAATAAGGTGCCACAATGATTCTCATATGAATTCTTTTTTCCCTCGTACCATCAGGGATTGGAATGCACAACAAAGAGATTAGCTTTGGTGCTGAGCACCCTCTGCCACCCACAATTTTGTGAATTGCAGAGTATATATGTAGATGTAGATTCCCAAAAATTCAACGACTTACTGGAATTTAAAAAATGTAATTGTGTGTGACAATCAAACTTCCTCTTTGCTACCACCTACAATGCTACTCATAAGTAAAGATTCACAATTATAATTTGACACAACATTCTTTAAATTACTTTAAAGCAGTACATTAGCAAGACTTATTAAATGTGATAAAATTCTAACAGTAATATAAAAAATTAATTACTGTATAATAAAATAAGTTGTAAAATTGTTATAGTGGAAAAAGAAAAGAGTGGTGAAATAGCGTAGAACAAATTTTAAGCATATTTGTTTTACAAAATTCTAATGCTAAACACTTAAAAAAAAGTACATATATTTTTAAAAGTTAAGACCTTACAGATGGTCAATGATTTAGAAATAAAGTTATACACTCTAGTTCAGTGTTTCCCAACGTGGGGCCCACGCCCCACAGGGGGGCAATTTGGTTTTTTTAGGGGGGCAATTTAGAAATTGACTTGATACGACTTTACCGCTTTCTCTTCGGGTTATTTAAATGCAATGCTAGATATAGGTACAAAATATAGCAAAAAAGCAAATTCTAAAAACAGTGGTGTAAATAATTATTAGGTATAGTTTCATTTGATATGTTTTTTAATTTACTTACTGTGTTTTATGACAATATTAAAGTGTTTTCTTTCAAAAACCATCCTATATAAGTTTCTTTAATAACAATTATTTTTTATATTAAAAATTATGTAAGGGGGGCAAAAAAAAAGTTAAAAGTGGGACATGACCCAAAAAAGGTTGGGAAACACTGCTCTAGTTCCTATTGTAAGCATCTTCCCTGTACTGCAATCATCACATTCATACCCACCAAAATTAATCTCTATAAAACATCAATAAATTTTAGTATGGTTATGTTACAATAAAAACAAAGTACCTAAATAAGAAATGTTTAATATCCACTATTCATACAACAATCAATTTGAAACATGTAAATCAATAGCATGTCATAATATTTTATTTCATCAGTACTGTGGTACTGTATTAACAAAAGGAAGTAACGAAAAGTAATAGAGATTAATAAAATTGGGCACTCAAAACATGAATATAAAATGAAATATTCAAAAAAGATTTTTTGCAAAAGTGCTGTAGTTTCTAAGAAACTGTACAAAGCAAGGAAAAAACTGAACACAGAATGGTTTCATCCTAAATTTGTATGAAAAAATCTCCTCGGAACAAAATCAAAATGCAACAGCACTGAAACATAAACCTTAGTCCAGATAAAATTTTTGAAATCTGTTTAGTGTCAAGGTGTTTGTCTCCTCTAAAGATGACTCAAGAACGTCAACTCCAGTCAGCATAAATAAAAGAATAATTGCTACAAATACTGCCACTTCTTTTAAAATTATTAATACTCTAAGTATAATTTACCAACTGAAACTATTGAATGTTCTAGATAAAAAATAGTACCAATCTCTTTTCCATAAAAACAAACATTTGTATAACTGAGAAAATAAACTTGCATGTAACTCATGCTTCTGCTTCCTATTTTCAGATTTTTAAAAGAATGTCAAAACATAATGCAGGGTGAGTCAAAAATGACTGTACTACTTTGGAATGATGTAGAAATTTACTCAAATAATTTACAGAATTGGTAGATGTGTCATTTTGTAACAAACATCCTCAAGTTTCACATAAAAATGTCAAGTGTCAATTTGGTTCAATGTGACTACCATTTGTCATGCGGCAAACATCCCACCAGTAATCAATTTCTTCCCACACTCATTGCAGCAAATTTGGCATAACTTGAGCAACAGTAGAGTACATTAAATTTTTCAGGTCGGCCAAATTGTTTGGTAGGGGAGGAACACACACATGATTTTTAATGAAATCCCAAAGAAAGAAATCCATTCTTGGGAGCAAGATGGCCATGTGATTGCCCCTTCAAGGTCCATCCACTGACCTGCTAAACGACTATCAAGGAAACCTCGAACTTTCGTGAGGAAATGAGGTGGTGTAAGTCCCAAGGCTGATACTGGGGCTGAAGTATAGCCTTAGTGCTTCAACTTACTCTTGATGTTGACTCAAAGTTCTATGGAAGATTTACGAAATAATTTAGACTTAACCATGCAGCTGGATAACTCAACTTAAATGCTGGAGGTCGCCACAATATTTGTTATACCACAAATAGAGAAAAGGTTGTAAGATAACTATGAAATGAAAACAGTTCACTTTCCGAAAATTTCAAATTTATTTAAAAGAAAATCAAAAGTTCAAAATAGCATTTAACAGTTGAGCTGGCAAATCGAACACTCTTTTCCAAAAGTTTGCAAGTTGTGGAGAGATATTAGAACCGACCGAACCCCTGATGTAAATTTATAAGTTCATGTTACGAATTATGCACGCCATACACCAAAGTCCCAAGATGGCCGACTCGGTAGCTTCACCTTAACCGCCTTTCTCCAACCCGACTCGACACTTACACAGACTACATGCACATACTGCTCAGCTTGCAAAAGAATAAAGATGGAGGATCATGCCCGCACCAGATTATATAGGCTCTATGACGTCACAGCCTGAGCGCAGCTTTCTACTGCTGCTTAACCAAAATAGGCCTTAGCTAACTCGGTAACCAAACAGATATACAGTAATTAAAGGGTGACAGTGTTTAGACTTTTTTAATAGAGAATCAGTGGATATGCAGTGAGTAACTTTAAGTGCTTGGTTTTAAAGATCTATTTTACCCTACGCGTATGAGACGACCTACTTTCTGCTTGGGGGACTTCCTCTTCTTTTTGAGCTTGCATAATTCGTCATTTCTTCTAAATCGCAATTTATCTAAATATTATTATTATCAATGTGTTCTCCCAAAATTCCTGAGTTTAGTGGTGTAAGTTTTATTGAGATTGATGCCCGGATAGTGAAATTACAGCTTTGACAAGATTTACAAAAATGATATATTTGTTTTAATTTAATAACTTTACTTCTATTGCTTTTATCGAAAATGTAAAATTACCAGAATATTTTCTGAATTAAATTACGTATTTTAAAAGTTGTCTCATCTCTGTATCTAACTTTGATTGGCTGTAATAAATTCCTAAACTCGGCACGTGGCTTCATGATGAAATAATTTCTAAAATCTTTATAAAATCTGTTCTACTGCATGGAATGGCCTGAAATTAATATATGTGATATTAGATTTTTAGGTCTTTCAAGAAATCTACTTTTTATTCTGAAAGCTATCTAGGATTCTGTGAAAAAAAAATGTTAAAAGTGGAGTGCATCTAACAAAGTGTTTAAAAATTGATTTAAGTTATTTACACGTCCAGAAAATACGGAATTTTAGTGAATTTATACTTTAATTAAATTATTATTTCTTTAAAACTACTTTATTTCATTTAAAAGTGTGCAGAAATAGTGAAATACCAAATATCAAAAACCTATTGTTTGGTGAACTGAATTATTACGGATTATCACATTTCAGGTTAGTAAAAGGTTTTTATATCATTATAGAAAGTTAATTTAGTTGTTTTATTGAATGTTGAGCCACTTTATTGCTCTTAAATTTGTTTAGAAATGACAAAATGCTCCCATAGTAGAAGCTCATCGTTTCAGAACTGAATTATTAAATGATTATTTTATTTTCGGTTGACTTGGAGTTTGTTTACTGTGATACAAAGTTTATATAGGGCTTTTATTAAATACTGACAGTCTTTACTGCATTTAAATTGGTTTAGAAATGGTAAAATTGACCTATAGCATAGTTTATTGTTTAGAAATTGAATTTATGTGCATTAACTTATTTCCTACCAAGATAATGTTTTCTTACTGTCATAGGAAGTTTATTTAGGTCTTTTATTAACTTTTAAATACCTTTACTGCTTCTAAAAGGGTTTATTTAGTCTGTTTGGTCATGGTATCTGCATACTCTATAAAGCATCACTCTCCTAACCTATATAAGCAACGAAATTATCTGTTACTAACGAGTTAGCTTCCCCCCCCCCCCCATGCCTAAAGGTGAGGAGCTAGAATTTGACAAAATTCTAAGGTGCTTACAGTGGTATACAGTCTTGCTGGCAGTAAACCATCCCATCAAGGTTATCTTCATCAATCAGTAGAATTAAAAAGTTTTCAAGCATATCCAGATACACAATACCAGCGGCAGTTTTCTCCTTGAAGAAGAAAGGGCCGAAAACTGTCAATTTGCTAAGGGCACAAAACACATCGACTTTGGCGCTGTCACAAACATTTTTCAGGGTTTCATGTGGATTTTCACTGCCCCATATTCTGCAGTTGTGGGTGTTCACCATGCCACTGATATGAAATGTTGACTCATCACTGAAGATTATTGTGTTCCGGAATGTCTCGTTGTCCTCTATCCAATGCAACATTTCAGCACAGAATTCCTCATGAGCAGCCCTATCTGCATCACTAATTTGCTATGCCATTTTGAATATGTATGATTTCAAGTGTAAACGTTTACGCAGTACTTGGCAAACAGTCTTTTGTGGAATTCCAGTCTCGCGAGACGCATGTCACATTGATTTTTGTGGACTGCAGACAAAGCTCCCCCTTATCTATTCATGAAAACAAAACACATTGTGAGCACACTCCACACCAGTGAAAGTAGCCATTTCAACAGTGCATTATGCTGGCGTTCCTGGTGACAGAATGGTGTACTGATGCACTACATGCATCAAACTTGAGGCTGTTTGCTACAAAATGACACATTTGCCGATTCTTTAAGTTATCTCATCAAATTTCTGTATGATTCCAAAGTTTTACAGTCCTTTTTGACTCATCCTGTATTACTAACACCTATGAAATAGGCCAAGTTGAAGAATTAGTCAGTGCTGGATTTCCCATTAGGCTGTATAGGCTCCAGCCAGGGGCGGCAAATTTCCTAAGGTGCCCGCTTTAGTAAGCCGTCAAATTTGTGTGTGATTATAAACATAATAGAAAAACGTCTACTATAATTTTTCATTTAAGTGGTGACATCTAGTAGTGAAGTGACAAACTCGGAACAATTAATAGAAAAGAAAAATACGTTTACTATCAATTTTCATTTAGGTAAGTGGTGAAAGCGAACAATTAGCTAAATTATTAATTTAATTCTTCATTAGTTTCCTGACTTTCTATCTTGTTCAACGCAGTCTGTAGCCCGTCACATATTTCCGAAGGATGACTCTATAGACAGAGGTAAGTTTCTGCTGACAGACTTACATTTCATGATTTCTATAATAAAAATACTTAAGTATGATCTAAGATTTCATTAATTGAGTATCTGAATGTTGAAAGTCCACGAGCACTCAAAAGTCCTAATTTTATTGAAAAAATCATTGAAAAGTCAATGATTTTTGAAACTTAACTCGTCATTTCTCGGCTAATAATGAATTAAATTCTTTGAAGTTTTTAAGGAACATGCATTGAACTATGCCGAAATCGGTATCCTGATTGAAATTAATATAAATTATAATGGTTTAATAATAATTGATCACAAATTAGTGTGTACATCTTAACGTGTTTTCTGTTCTTTGCCGATAAAAAGTGTGTTACGAAGTTTGTCGTACCGAAAATTGTCAGTGAGAAAGTTGTTCCTCTATGTTCGCCAATCAAAAATCCCATAGAAAACTATAATTATGTATTACATTTTTTATTTTCTTGTTCCATAATAAACATTGATTTTTCTTGTTGCTATTTTATGACTAAACCTGAATACTTTCAAGTAATGAAGTCACTCTTAATCTATATCCATTCATATATACATATAATCGTTTGCTACCTAATAAAGGTAATACAAATTAGTATAAGTATGAAGGAGGAAAGGGCAGCACAAAATGAACAGCCTACTCTAAAAAAAAGTTTAAATCCGGCCCTGGAATTAGTATGTGAGAAAGGCAGTTAAAGAGGATCCTGCATAAGATAAAATTGAAAGGTCAAGATTCCAGTAAAATGGACATATGAAGCAGATGACCGATGAAAGAATGCCAAAGAGAATGTATAATGTAAAATTGAAAGGGAAAAGAATGAAGAAAGACTATTGGACTGTGGATTATGGGAATATAAATGGGGAGAAATGGTGAAAGGACAAAGACAATGAAGAGGACTGTGTTCCTGACAGACCCAACCTGAGGCTGAAAATGTCAATGATGGTGATTATGACATACCATGATTTGTTCCACATCATCTTTTGGGCCAGGATTTGCTATCTTTTCTTTGTTTCTTTCTAGCTCAGTAACACAGGCATTTAAAACATCTTCAACATGCGGAAATGAGAGTTCAACACCAACATGAATCATCTGGGAGAAAACCTGTGAACAGAAGATAATGTTAATGACACACCTACTATCCTCATAAAAAAAACTGTGGTTATTAATTTGAACTGCATTTATATCATAAAAAGCAGTTGACCAAAAGTTTCAATTTTTTTTTTTTTTTTTTTTTTTTTTTGCCTTGTTTTCTCCACCACTGTATATGGAGGGAACAGAATTCATTAATAAATACTTAAATTTTATATCACGCATGTGTTTACTTTTAATTTCGATCTAACTATAAAATATGTCTTTAATATTTAAAACTACTAGAAAATTGCTTTGAAAGTGTTCTGCTGTTGCAGCTCTTTTAACTGATTTGGTAATACATTGACAAAATTGAGGTTATATCACACATTATGAAACTTTGTCAACCAAATTATGGCTTTTAATAAATTTTTCAACAGCATAACCTTATATCAAAATAATCATTTTCTGGTTTTCAGCATTAGACTTTAGACTATTGTGCATCACACGATAACTGATCTGATTTAGATGTGTGGAGGTGCTGCTTCACTACACAAAATATTACTTTAAATGATGAATAACTGAAAGAAATTTGATTTTTCTGTAACAGAGTCTTTCGCAGTTATGGCTGAAACAAGGAACATAAAATTTAAAAGATTAAAAAGTAACAGTATTCTGCATTGTGGTTCCATTTTTATATTATTGCTTCAAAAAGTTTCTCTATTTTGATTCTTTCAACGTACATTTTAATGTTTCCTTGTAATATTTGTTATGTTCTGGAAACTGAATTTTGCAGAGCACAATGTTTCATTATGTTAGATAAGTAGCAGTTAACAAAGAAGAATGAACATGTTATTGTTATTTTGGTTGTCGAGGTGGAACCAGGTCAATTTATCAGCTATCATTCTGTGGCCTTCTTCAGAGGCAGTCCTCTGAAAAAAAGTCACAGAATGATTGCTGAAATGTTAGGTTTGAATAATTTTTTTTGAATTATTATTTTTTACTTATGGCTTTTCGCCTCATCAACGTTGCAGTCATTGAAGGCGGGAAAGGACTGGGGACAAGGAATGGGAATGAATTCAGCCAAGACCTTTTGAAGGAAGCATCCCGGCATTTGACTGGAGTGATTTGGGGAAACCATGGAAAACCCAAATCTGGTTTCCCAGACGGGGATCAAACCACCGTGCCCCCAAATGCGAGGCCAGAGTGCTAATCGCTCACACACCACACTCGGTTTCAATAAATTGATGCGGTTCCACCCGGGCAACCAAAATAATATCGACAATGACCGTGGGAGTCTGTGAACCCAATTGAAGAATGAACACATTTACAAACATACCTAAATATGATAGAAAACATTTAAAATTCTCTCTTTACTATTATTTTCAATCTTTCCTCAATCTGATCTGCTTTTCAGCTATCACATATAAAATACATCGTGAAATCTAAATCTTAAGGCCAAATCCAGATTTTATCCATAATTAATCCTATTTTTTTTTAGTTGTTATTGTCACATTTTATTATTTGTTAATATGTTCAATATTTTATAGACTATTGGCTATGCTTATTCAGGCTGTTCTGTTAATAACTTGTCCCATGCACTAATATGACGATTCTGTCCATTAAGTCAATAACAATTTGAAACCTTATTCACTATGAAGTTAAGGTGATCCACAAGCCTTGTTGAACGTCTGAACAGATGGACATAAGAAAATGCATACACAAATACACATGTTACACATGCTGGATAATACTAACCTGTGCAAATCGTAGAAGATCTTTGACAACTGATATTTTATTCAGTTGGCGAAGGTGCAGTGCATGAAGCCAAAGTTCTATGCACCGATCAAACCTAGCATTATCAGCAAATACTGCACCTCGGAAGATTACAGGGTGTGGGACTTCAGGATTGTGAGAGCCTAAAATTCTTTCCCGAATTGCAAGAGATTCCATGTGAAGTGCATTCTGATTATTTTGTATAGCTTCTAGTTCTTCAAGAGTTTGGCATTCAACCCAATGTTCATACGCAGGCACTGGTTTCCCAAGTTTCTTCAGCACTATATTGTTTGGATCACTGTACCTGGCCACCAAAATAATTTTTAGAAAGAGAAAGTAATATATAACAGATAAGGAAATTGTCTGAAAAGTTAAAAAAATATTACTATGATAACAAAAAATTTAGAAGGCAGATAATTCAAACAAAGATAAGTACAATATATCCACTACTGACAAACTGAAGTCAAGAAGGCTCTTACAGTACAATATTTTGAGCACAAAATCGATGAAGAACGTAATACACAACATTCAGAGTTTCACTTTAGCAAACTGTGCAAATTATCAATTATTTTTTAACATTATTAAAGGTTTGCACAAAATACTATGCTCGTAGGTCTACTGTTTTATAGATCTTGCTCCAACTTGGGAAATGATGGATTTATTTTCGCTAGTGTGGTAGACGGTCAAGGAATTTTGTACTAAAAGTTGCTAAAGGTACCAAGGTTGGGTGAAATTGATTGCAGGTAGCAGTGGTTGGATTCAGGGCAGTTACAACAGAGATTTAAAATAGACAGAAGCTTTGGAATGTATGCATCCAAGCAGCAAAGACCCCAAAGTAGATCAGATAGTCAGCAAAATTAGGTGATGGCAAGACGTAATTTGGAGACTGCTGGTAGGGAAAAAATTATTCCTATTGGCCAAAGGCACTCCCACTACAGATGATATGCACAAAACTGGGAGGCATGAGCTGAGAGAGGTCAGTCTTGGGTCGGTCTAGTCCAGCACCTGCGAACAGGTCATCATCGGCAGATGGAGCTTGAGAAGGTCTAGGAAGTTGGACAGGCTTCCTATGCAGCTATGTAGCCAGAAGACTACAGAGTGCTGTAGCGAGGCAACTTCACCAGCAAGTAAAACAGGTGGAAGCTAGCCAGTGACTTATAAGCAATATAGAAAGCAATGATCAAAGGAACATCCAGCGAGTGATAGTTTATGGAGTATTAGGGAGAGCTAGGAGAGGCCTTATTGTACAGAAATGATGAAATAAAGTGTATACATGTACAGATTCTTACTGAGAGTTTCATTTATATGTACTGCTGCTCACATGACTAGAGGTTACCCACAGTTTATATGTCCTTCTAGGGAGTGGCAAGACAGACAAGAGAAAAAAGTTCGCTCGTCCACCACACTACCCTCCTTTTTAAAAATAAAAAAAATACAAACAGAAATGAATAAGCAAAAACACAAAACTTCATTGGAAATAAAGTATGAAAAAATTATAATCCTCTTTGATAACTGTGTAAATCAAATGTACCAAAGGTCGTGTGTCATTTAAGCAACCTTAAGTAATTAAAATACCTGTGTGAAAATCTTATGAACATTAATTTAACCAATGCATTCAATGAAATAAATGTTACTATGTACGCAAATTTTGAATGTTTATACTCACTTGTATCAAAAATGTATAGCATTTAATAGCATAAAAATTTGCTAATTGTTACTTAGCAAATTACACTTTGTTAAACGTTATCAAAATAAAAATTAGGCTGGGGGAATAAAACATCCTTAAGAATAAAAGAATGCAACATGATTTCGAGAGGATCAAGCCAAAAGAGTCTACCACCTGGGTCTGAACAACCATGGCCCATACGGAAGTCGCTAAATAGGCTTTGAGTTGAAGTTGGCCATTCCAAAGATGCTCTTGCCTCATGGGGATACCTGGGAGAAAAGCCAGATACCACACATTCATGCAGGGAGAGAGAAATCATGGTACATCTATTTGTCTTCCCCACAAATCGGAATTAATGTATCCCAATTTGACCTCCAAGTAGCTACTGACAAAGCCATCACATTGGCGGAAAAACTATCTCATATTGGATGCTGTCATCGACACAAGAAGAAGAAGAAGGGTGTGTACCCTTCAGCAGCAGAAGACACACGCACAAGATAGGAGTCAAGAGTAATTTGTGAACTGTAGAGGTTGAGCAGGTGGAAGAAGAGGAAGAAAGTAAAAAATGGAGAACAGAGACTGGGAGTGTGGAAAATTTGGCAAAATAAATAAATAAAAAGCTAGACAAGATGCATGATGGATTTTCTTTCCCTCCTTATTTTAAATAAAAGGTTAAATGAATATGAAACAGCAACAATGGAACAGGAAGAAATATGTTTTTTTTTACTGCTTAATGTCTCTTAACAGCGAGGTCTTTAGAGATGGGAAAGGATGGAGGGGGGAGCAAGGAATGGGAAGGAATTCGGCCATGGCCTTTTAAAGGAAGCAACCCGGCATTTGCCTGGAGGGATTTGGGAAACCATGGAAAACCCAAATCTGGATGCCCGGACGGGGATTCAAACCGCCGTCCTCCCGAATGTGAAGCCAGAACACTAACCGTTACACCACCACGCTCGGTAGGAAGAAATTCTAAGAGGCAATATTTGTATTGTAAGGAAAGATAAAATATGTCCACCATTGCCAAAGATGAAGGGAGCAGGGAAGCAGCAACAAAAATCATTCCACAAAGTGTTTTCTGTTGCTGCCACTCTCCTCCCTTCAACTTTAGTGAGTGGTGAATAGATTTTATTTCCCCTTTCCATGTAAATTAATACAAAGATGTATAGACAATGCTTATCCTACACTAAATGACAATGCCATTTTTCAGTTTTTCTTCATTGGATTAAATCAAAAGTGATTTATAAAGAATTGACCTTTTCTGTTGAAGCTTAACAAAGCTTCTAGCAATAATCACAAACTTTAATCAATTATCATAAAAATTTAAAAATGAACTATGAGCACCCTCCCATAGTGCACTACTTCTTTCACTTCATATTGAAATATTGTAAAGTGTGTTCATGTTTTTGTGTTTGTAGTGGCCCTCCTGCTGCCATCTGTGGCAGGTGATGGTTAGACTTTACCTATGCTTCCTTATTTTCATTGCCAAACAGATTAATTGGGCTTATATGTTTAAAAACGTCTTTCTTCAATTGAACTTCCTAATTTGGACTTGGGGAGAATCTAAAATCCTTTTTCAGAGGCAAGTATGGAATAGTTATTAGTGGTGTCTTAAGATTATCCGGTCTATGGTGAGAAGGATACACAATAAATAATAAAGGTAACAGAAATTTAAAAATACCTTATTAAAAGGAGGAGGCTTTACAAAAGGGGTAGATCAGAGCACAATGAGACCAAACATGCTGCATGTCTTCCTAACAATAATAATTTCATGTGGTTTCTAAAAACTGGAGACAATGCATCTCTGTTGTTGCCACCAAATCTATCCTGGTAATCCTACCAGTTATAGGGGACCTACAGTTTAACGTGCGATCTGAACCATGGAGCGTTCTAGATCTTCACATTAACAAAGCGAAGCTTTGTCATAGGTGAAGTTCAGTTTTAACACCCGTAAAAATTCCAGTGAGGATGAGGATTCAAACTGGACATCTTCCATAGTCCAGTCACATACCTTAACAAACTTAAATGATGATAACCTTGTGGGGTCTTAAGTAACCATAAGAATGACTGATAATGAAGCAGTTCTGATGGATATTAGAGGATTCAGTAAACCATTAGCCGAAACTGAAGGTGCAGTTATTAAAAGGCACAAATTTCAGTACTAAACAAATAATTCATGGAAAAATCAATGTATGGGAACACTTCACTAATACAGTGGATTCAAAGTGGGAACAGTTTAATAAGATAAGAAAGGGGAAATAAATGTTTACCTTATGTTTGGAGACTTGCTGCTTACCAGAGGGCTGGAAAAGTGTGTTAGTAGTATCAGACTACAAGGAGATCTAGTTAATTTGGTATCAGCATCATGTAAATTTAAATCAGTTATTTAACTGCCATGGTGCACATGCTCTAGTCACAAGCTCCCTACACATCCACCTTCCCATTTCTTGTGTGTTGTTGTTATTATTATTATTATTATTATTTTATGTTCTTCGAGTGAAATTCTCATTCCCATATAGTTTTGAGCTTTACAAATTTTGCTTCCAAATTCTTTTCCCTGCATTGGATATCTAATTGCTAGGTCAGTATTTATCAACTTTTTCGACCAGTAAAATGGTAAAAATAATTCTATTGATCGTTAACTTATATGGGCCTAACTTTTTACGTCTGTTATATTATTAACCAACCTACCCATTGTTACTGACACATATTGCAGTTCCTTCAGACCAATGTCTACATAAAGGCAGTCATAAAAAGATCATTAATTTATCTTCAAAGTAATGTATTAGTGTAGTGCTCCCATACATTGAATTTTCTATGAATTATCTGTTTAGGACTGAAATTTGTGTCTTTTAATAACTGCACCTTCAGTTTTGGCTAATGGTTTACTGAATCCTCCAATATCCATCAGAACTGCTTCATTATCATAAAAAGATCATTAACTTATCTTCAAAGTAATGCCACTCTTTTTGATGCTTACTGGAAATGCATTTAATTATAGTAAAAATGCAGTCATATCCTTTAAATACCAGATTTTTCCTGGTTGTTGAAATATCCATATCTTTTAGAAAATTTGGCTTCTACTTATACGTGATTAGAGCCTTATAAATTAAAAGTACAATATTTTTTTATTTGAACAATTTTTACTAATTTATTTTTTGTTTTCATATCTCTAATTCAGTTAGATTCAAATTTTCAAAAGTCTGCCCGAGCACTAGCTATCCCGTCTTCGCGGACCAGAGGCTGAGAAACAGTTATGTAGGTCAACCAAGATAAATACCAAGAACAGTCTGCTTACACAGATAAAAAGTAAAAGATTTATTGCTGTAAAGAGGGTGGGAGGGGGGGGAGTAACTGCTTGTTGAAGACTTAAAAGTGTAAATAACTTAGCATAAGATTTTAAAATATACTTGGGATGGAGATTTGAACCGGTTCAAACCTCCATTCCAACTAGACCCACACCTCCTAACTCACACCTCCACATGATTCAGGAATTCCTCACATCTAACCTGTCATCAACATCTTTCCTTAGCTCCATTTTCCACTCCAAGAACTTCCATTTCATTGAAACTCAAGCAACGAGAGAACTATCTAAGAATAATAACGCCATCATTCTCCCAACCAACAAGACCCCAACAACGTAGTCATGGACTGCAGTGACTGAGGCAGAGGCTTTGAGACAGATCTTTGACACCAGTACACACTGTCTACATCCTACTACTTCAATATGCTAAGATGTATACACTCCACTTGACCTCCAGAGCCCCTTACAAGGCTTCTCTTCCAAATACCTCCCACCCCTTGTACCTTCTTCCTAAGATCTACAAGACGGGCAACCTATAGTTGCAGCATACGGATTGCCTACTGAATGGATTTTGGCTCTTGTGGATCAACATCTCCAACCTTTCGTACAGAACCTCCCTTCATTCATTCGTAAAAAAATACCCCACACTTCCTCAAACATCTTTCTCCAGTCTTCTCTTCTCTGCCACCAGACTCCTTCCTTCTTTTCAATAGATCTCTCTTCCCTTTACAGCAACATCCCCACTGTCAAGGCCTCAGTGTCACGGAACACTTCCTGGAAATGCGACAACCCAAAAACATCCTTCCCTATTTCTTTGGTAAACCTCGTTCTGTCAAATAACTACTCCTTCAACTCTCAAGTTTACCACCAGATACATGGTACTACCCTGGGTAACCACAAAGCCCCATCCTATGCAAACCTATTTCTGGGCTTTCTGGAATAACAATTCCCAAACAAAATCTCCATCAAGCCTCGCGTGCTTTAGGTATATAGAGGATATTTTATGATCTTTATCTTTCTTTTTTTTAACTGCTTTATGTCTCTCAACAGCGAGGTCTTTAGAGACAGGAAAGGATGGGGCAAGGAATGGGAAGGAATTCGGCCATGGCCTTTTGAAGGAAGCATCCCTTCATTTGCCTGGAGTGATTTGGGAAACCATGGAAAACCCAAATCTGGATGCCCGGACGGGGATTCGAACCGCCGTCCTCCTGAATGTGAGGCGAGAATGCTAACTGTTACACCGCCACGCTCGGTTTATGATCTGGACCCACAATGAAAATCACCTACTAGACTTCCTCAACTCCCTAAATAACAGCCACTCAAACTTTATCTGTTCAAATTCCCACAGCCTATCTTACAGAATGTGGACCGACATACCTTTATATACTATAAATAAAAAATACCTTCACTTTAACAGTTGCCATTCCTCCAACACTAAACATTGCTCTCTGTACAGTCTAGTCATCCATGACAGATCCATCTGTTCTGATGAAGAATCTCTCTCCAGATACATCCAAAACCTGTCCAGAGCTCTTATCTCGTGCAGCTACCCCCTAACCTAGTACACAAACAAATCTCTTGTGCTAAAACCATCCTCCACAAAACTACTCATAAAACTAACCGCAGCCCCGCTTCCATCACCCAGTTCTTTCCTGGTCTTGACTTCAGTAACTTAATCTTCATTGTGGGCATGACTTCATTGCTTTCCCAGGATGTGAACCATTCTCCACAAAAGCCTACTCCCTGCCACCACAATGTTTCAGAAGACGACCCAATCTCAAGAATATCTTGGTTCATAAATACTTGTCTTGTAACTCCCCAAATTCACCACACATGTCATTCCCATCTAACATACCATACTAAAACGTGCTGCACCTTGCTCTAATCCAATCCGACCACAGGGAAAACATTTCCCATCACTAGAAATGCTACTTGCACCACAAAACACCTCAGATCAATTCGAAGGCCTCACCACTGTCCCACTCACCATTAGAATCAATGGCCACAGGCAATTTGTATATGCCAATAATGTATGCCATCCAGTGGCAAAACATGCCAGCATACAAGAGTTGAACAATTTCAACTGTTTTACAGTTAGGGGCATCACAGTTTTCCTTGACAACACAACCTCTGCTGAACTCCACAGATGAATATGGTAGTGTAGTTTGGGAATCACATTTTGGATATCAAATACAGGCGTTGGAGGGTGTGCAAAAAAGAGCAGTTATCGTAGAGCAAATTATCGTAGGAACCAGTTAGTAACTGCTTGACACCAGACATCCATCAGGCTTCAATCTCTAACAATAGAACCAGCGCTTATTACTACTGTACACATTTTATAGATCTTATATTGTATCTTTCCTACTTAAAGTTCTTTAATATTTACATCCTTGTACATTAATTGTATTGGTGGTGTTCCCCTACTTCCAATGCTAATATACCCCCAGCATTATCGAATCAGTACTTTCTCATCACCCTCCACCACCTATGCCTCCTCTGCCATACCACCTGAGTCCTCCATACACCAAGCAAATGTCAGAGTAAGGAAATCTGATTAGTCTCTCACCCTTGCAAGAATCAGGTTTAATACCAAAATATTGCATTACTTGTGTTTGTCTTTTCTGTGTTCATGTTTCCCAGCCACTGAGGGAGTGGAAGAGAGTTGAAAGACATAAACAGAAAAATTATGAACCAAATCAGTCATGGAAATGCAGCAGAAAATATTTTCTTAATTTTTTTTGTGAATATTAAACATATATATACAAAAATACACAAAAAATTTGAAACAACAAAGATATTACACACTACTAAGAGATTAGCTCTGCTGAGCGGATGTTCTATGGGAAAAGATGTAGGGTATGGGGGAATGCTGTCAGTTTCCAATAAGGCATCTACTTCATTCAATTGTTGGAGAAAGATTATAAACCAAAAAATTTTATTGCTCTATGTGTCTACATGTTTTTCTGTGTGTCCATGTCACAGCAATCTTCTACTTTGATAAGTGGTAGTTATTCTCCTATCGAAATTGAAACATTTTACATTCTTAGTAAACAATGAAATAAAGGCAAAAACGAATTACAAATTAAGATAGGAAAATGAGCCGCCATTTACCTTAAGATGATGGCTGTGGGGCGTGAACACAAAGAAAAGATAAAAACACAGCAATCCCCCAAATACCAACCCACCACAATGTTCTTCTGTTGATAAAGGGCTAGATCCAAAAAAATCCTATATATTGTGTGTTTTTGTCTTTTCTGTGTGTTCGCATCCCACATCCATCATCTACCCTAATTTTTAATTCCTCTAATATATATATTGGATAATGGAAACAAAGAAACAGTCGCGAGGCACTGAAAATAAGATAGGATAGGGAAAAATAAATAGAAACCTGTCACTAACCACAGATGAAGGCAGGAGGGCGAGACGGACACGTAAAAAAACACAAAAATAAACACAAATGCACAATATTTTGGCATGGGCCTTAATCATTTGAGAGGCGAGACATATGGCAGGGGGAAAGATGAGGTCACATCCCGACCTGCCACATGAATGAAACAATGGTGGAACCTGCGTGGTAGTGGTGGAATTTCCAGGGGTGGGAGGATAAGGTTGACCAGCGATAAATGTAAAACAAAATAATCTTTGTATAGCATAATTAAAAAAGATATTGTTATAATTTTATTTATATTGGTTATAAGTGAAAATAAAAGATTATATATATATATATAATGAAAAAATTAAATGTAGATATATAGGTACCTGACTGTAAAGTAAAATGAAAGATAGCAGGTGACAGGTGTAACATAGGTTTAGGCCAGGGGTGTGTCTGGTGTCAAGGATATGTTGGTAGGCTAGTTCCCACTGCAGAGTTCTGAAGGGGTGGTGGTATTTGGAAACACTAATAGCGCTAACTGTGAAGCAGGTGTTGAGGATGTTCGAATCATGTAAGTTGGCATGAATTACCACTGGGTGTCTGGGTTGGATGTATAAACTGTTTACCTGTGGCCATTTATCCTTTAGGATAGTTGTTGAGTGATGAGACCAATGTAGGAGGTAGTGCAATGGAGGCAGGTGAGTTGGTAAATGAGACGAGTGGTGGCACACGTAGCGTGTCCAATTATAGGGAACAATTCACCTGTGACAGGATTACAGTAAGTAGTGGCAGCGGGATGCATGCTGCATGTTTTACAGCGGGGTCTGTTACAGGGGAAAGAATCCTGTGGAGGTCTAGGAGGGTCGGCAGGTAAATACTTGTGGACCCAGATATTGTTCAGATAGGGCGGTCTGCTGAAGCAAGTGTGGGGAGCAGTGGGTAGGATTTTGGGAGGAGGAGACACATTTCAGGGAAGAACCGTATGAAATCCTGTCCACAGCAGAGTACCTGGTTAACAGATTCCAGGTCAGGAAATAACTGGGTGATGAGTGTTGGTCCCTGGTCAGTTTTAGGAAGTGCAGAACGAGGGTTGTGGGTGATAGCACGCGAGATTTGTTTTTCCACGAGATCATGGGGGTATCTGCGGGAAACGAGGGCTTGGGATAGTTTTAGGGACTAACTGGAGATTAATTCATAATTGGAACAGATGCGTTTGCTACGGATTGCAAGGTTGTATGGGAGGGAACGTTTGATGTGGAAGGGTTGACAACTGTCAAAGTGTAAGTATTGTTGTAAATTGGATAGTTTGATGTGTACAGAGGTGTGGAGGACCTCCTGTCGTAGGGTGATATCTACGTCAAGGAAGGTGATACAGGTGTGGGAATATGATCAGGTGAAATGGATGGAGTGATTGTTACTGAGCGAGTTTTTCAAATTTATGTTATGAACATTTTAAAGTATTATTCTGCACTTTTTGCATTGCTCGTGTACTAGATTCAATTCACTGTCCCCCTCTCTCTTTTCTTTGTTTGAATTTGCCCCCACAATGTTCCTGACCAACGGTCATTCTGCGAGACCGTATCCTGCTCCCTCCGTGATGTTCTCCTGTTGACGAATGGCCAAGTCCCAAAATATTCATTATTTTTCCTGTTCTTGTGGTTTTTTGTGTGTTCACCCCATGAAACCATCATCTAAGGTAAGTAGTGGTTCATTTCGGTATCCTTTTTTTTTGTAAATCCATTCGCTACTTACCTCCTATTATTTCCAGGTTACTATATATATAATTGGTGTGAGGAAATTTGGCCATATGCTCTATCACAATTAAATTAACTAAGTGTGTGTGTGTGTGTGTGTGTGTGTGTGTGTGTGTGTGTGTGTCATTACAGCTTGATGAGTGATAGATTTACCTTCCCAATCCTGGTTTAATTTACTCTACAGACGTGCTAAAATGTTTTGCTGATGTTGGAACTTAGAAGCTTCATGACATTGAGACCAATATACCTAATTTTGGCTACTAAAGATGATAATGAAATTTTAGCTAATGTACAGCTAAACAAGCAACACACTCATGCTTAAAGTATCATCATCTCCCTATCATTTTTCCCATAGTTCCACAGGGTATAATGTTACTTGGAGATGCAACAATTGTGTTTATCTGTCAGCTTGTTACAGAACATGCCTCTGGCAGAATGGAGGACTCAAATGTCTCCATTTGCCTGTGAAATGTATAAACTGTGCTCTATACGCTAGGTATAAATTTTCTGGTTGATTTGCAAGGTAAAAACTGTGGGCTCTTAATGTAGCTATATATATGAAGATGATTGTAGTGATGTCATCTTGAATGTGCTGTGTCTTTGTCAAGATGAAAGGGAGAGAGTGAAATGTAACAATAGCCCATTCAGACCTACTCTGCTGAAAAACACCACAGTGGCTGCAAAGTTTAACCCATCTGATAGATAAATCACCATCACCATGGTCTTATGCCCTCACTTCACACATACTGCAGAGGTTTGTGATTAAACCCTAGATGTTTTGGTACACTGCTAAGCAAGTCATACCCAGTCAGACAAATCCCACTTATCAGAATTTCTTCTCTAGACACCATCACAAGGCTACAATGACCTAAGCCAATGGGTGGACACTAAGGCTTAATGTTTAATATAACCAAAACAATTTTTTAGAAAAATTTATGTATTTCAGTATAAATGCTCATATTACTATTTTATCAATACAGTTTGTTTTCTAACCTCAGCTTCATAGTGCGGTAGAGATAATGGTAAGCCTGCTGAAGGCAGTAATTGTCCTTATCATTTGCAAAAGAAGCTCCTAGCAATTCCATGGCTTCTATTTTCTCATTCAGAGAGACTTCTGGCCTAGATACAAGATACTCCACTACATCAGCTCTTGTTCTCTCTGCTGCAGTGATTAAGGGGGTCATACCTAGAAAACAGAAAAAATCAAGAGTTAAATTATGAATATTAATGTGTCACATTATACTCCAATTACTCTTTCACACATAAATAGGTACATTTTTACATATTATTACAAAGAATTTTACAGAAAAAAGGTATCTGCAAGTCTGGTGTCTTTACAGGTCATTTTATAGAGACCACAAAATATTTTAGGTGTAAAATGTGTATTAATCGAGTGACTGATACACTGATGCATAGGCAAATCCGAAGTTACAAACATGCCATGGGATACAATGTTACAACAGTTATAACATCATTGTCAAAACCATTTAGGGGTAGGTTTAATCCAGAGAACAAGTACAGAAAAGCATTTCTACTAGCTATTTCCAGCAATAACATACTTTACAGTTTGATTTAAAGGCTGCCTATGTAGAAGATAGGAATTTAGATAAAGTAGTTTGTCAACCATAATAGTTTTTCTTGCATTCATTTTTACTGTTAGAACTTTTGATTAGAAGCATTTTAAAGTGTATTTACTATACCCAGAAAAATTAGCGATTTGTTGATGTCATGAAACCATTCGGTCAGGAGGGAGCAAACCGAAAACTTGAAATAACTAATGAATGGAAAATGTTACCGCATATCCTTTACCAACAGTCATAGTCAGCAACTTCTAGAATATTTTGAACATAAAATCATGTATTTGGGCAAAGTATATTAGGATTTTTAATTAAGAGAAAAAAATCGAAATTTAAACTACAAATGAAAAGGTAAAAATATAGCAGTTAAATATTTGCATATTCCGCCATGGGAGAACGTAGCGAGACATCTCGGGATGCAATTGGAGTCTCTGACTGGGATCGGAGCATGCGCGCGCGCCCGCATGTGCAGTAGAGAGCAGAGGCTCTTTTCAAAAGCGCTGTCCAAATGATGCGGCAGTCCGTATGAGGATAGGATTCCTCGAGCACAGAAAAACCATTAACTCCAATGTGTAGATGTGTACTGTGAGACACTCCAACGCCTACGCAGGTCCATCAAGAACAAAAGACCGGGGCTGCTCACGGAGGGTGTGGTTCTGCTCCATGATAACGCATGTCCACATGTCTCCAGAGTCACACACATGGAACTGGCCAAGTTCAAGTGGGAGATGTTGGACCATCCACCCTACAGTCTGGACATGTCGCCCTGCGATTTCCATGTGTTTGGTCCACTGAAGAAACACCTGAAAGGGAAGCGTTTCAACTCGGACGACGTACTCAAGGACGCTGTGAAGGACTGGGTCTCGTCACAGCCACAGGAATTCTGGGAACAAGGAATCCTGCGGCTTGTTCATCAGTGGAATCGTTGTGTTCAGGCCTATGGTGTATATTTTGAATAAAGTCTACATTTGTACCCACCGTGTCGTTTCGTACCTTTTCATTTGATCACCCCTTGTAATAAAGTTAGAAGCAAGAAATTAATTTCAGGGGATAGACCTAATTAAGGGGGTTAAAATGTACTGGTTTCAGTAGAAAGTTTAAAGGCATCTGTAAGATAAAAAAGGTTCTTTAAAACGTATTGTCGTGATTGTTAGAAAGTGTGCCTAGACTCATGACGCAAGAGAGTTTATGATTAATTTAATAAAAAGCCTTTTTGAAGACGAAGCTAGGTTGAATCAGATAGAATAAGATACTAGAAACACCATATGTAAATTACAAGTTAAGAGATCAAGTATCTTTAGAGATATTAATTTTCAAAAGTTTTTGTCGACGTCACAAAATCAATGGACACAGTTGGGAGAGAGCAGCCACAGTGGTTTGGCGCTCACTCTTCCGGCAACTTTTGAGTGGCACGGTCTGCACATTGATGGAGCCAGCGGCTCCTCATGGTCAGTAGCCGTTGTGTAGTCTAATAATGCCTTAGTTCAACTTTCATCAGAGTAAAGGGGTCTGATGAGAGTTTGTTTTCTCATGTGAGTGTGCCTCACCTTTGATCGTCTAAGGAAATGTAGTCTGATTGCCTTATCCATTTAATCTAGTGCCAAACTCTTGTAAGAGAACTTTTAGAAGATTATAAAACTTGTGAAACTTGAGAACTGTGTATTATGTGCTCATTTTTACTTTTCCCATTTCACATTTGAGGTATATTACAAGCATGCGGTGGTTGTGCTATCAAAATTTTGTAGGTACCAGAGGCAAACAGTCAAATAACATTATTAATAGCTGGCACTTTGGTTTTGCTTAGTGCCCCCAGCAACAGTTAGAGTTCTACACATTGCCAGTCCAAACTTTCAGCTACTGATATTTTGTCCTAAAATAATTTGTGGAGATACATGTTACAGGCAACTTTATCCACACAGACACTGGCTCCATATTTCGATGTGACTTTTGGTCATCAGCTACCATGGGAAGCAGTGGATTTGCTTATCAACGAACGGCACAGTCATCTCACCACTATGCCTCTCCAGAGTCTGTACCACAGCATCACTCATGAACAGTCACATTTACAAATAACTGTAGAGACAGCCAGTATATCATGCAATACAACTGTTATCACATGCTTTATTGCTGAACTATTGTGCAGTTTCTATGAAAAAAAAATGCAACAGGACACTCAATAACTATTTGGACAAATGATTAATTGGGAAATATAATTTTTAAAAAAAATAATATTAGCACCATAAAAACAAATGCATTTTTTGCAGCAGTTTGAATGGTCAAGAAATAAGTTCAATGAATGAACAATGACTTTCTATCAATATTGTGAATTCAATTGCTATGGATAAGAATTGATTTTTTTACTTATGGCTTTGTGCCTCGTTGACGTCGATGTCATTAGAGGTGAGGTGAGGTGAGATAGGACTGGGAACAGGAAGGAATTAGGCCATGACCTTTTGAAGGAAGCATCCCAGCATTTGCAAAAATGATCTGAGAAAACCATGGCAAACCCAAATCTGGATGCCCGGACGGGGATTCGAACCAGCGTCCTCCCGAATGCGAGGTCAGAACATTAACCGTTCACCCACCATGCTTGGTGTAAGAATTGGAACAAAAAGTGGTAACACAAACCAACAAACAAGTAAATCTGACCAATTGGTAAAAGTGTACTCCAGTGTTGCTGGCAACTGGCGCAAAAGTATGATTCCTTCTGAGTTTTTAACAGAGATTGTAAGTTTAACAACAAAGAGACCATGTCCATTAATGGTTTATGCAGATAAAGTCTGCATTCAATTACCTTCCCCCCCCCCTTCCTCAGCCACTATTTCTTGTATGATAATAATAATAATATTTAATTAAATAGTGATGAAGCGCAAGCTCCGGTGGAAATTTCCCTACACACCCATCTTCCCACTTTCCTGCACAATCTGCAAATTTTAGCTTTAAATTCCTTCAACATCTTTGGCAAATTATTCATCATTTCTCTTGGTAACTCATTCCAATCCCCGACAACTTTACTCAAAAAAGAGAATCTTCCTACACCCTTGTGCCTGAAATCAAGTGCCAGCTTAAGGTCATGGTCATCTTTTTCCTCCCATGCAATACTTTTAATTCTTACACCAATATCTTTCCATGCCTTATCACCATTATACGATTTGTACATGACTCTTCACCGTCCTCCTGTCTTCCAATGAATCCCATTCCAGCTCTTTTATCATATCTGTTACTGATTGCTATATGCGGTAATTTTCAAAAACAAATCTAGCAGCCCTTTTTTTGTACCCTCCCCAACTCCTGTATTTGATACTCAAAATGTGGGTCCTATACTACACTAACATATTCAAACAATGGTCTGACCAAAGTTTTTTAACCCAATTCCTTTACTTCTTTTGTACATACCCTCATCATTCTCTCCACAAAGTGCAGAATTTTTAAACCTTTTCCTACTACCTGACCAATGTGTCCTGTCCAGTTAAGCTTGTTATCAAATGTAATGCTTCAACAAGCAATTCTTTCCCCACCTTATAATCGTTATCAACATTTAGTTTTTTTATTTGTGTATCTAATAAGCTGACTCTTCTTTGCGTTTATCTTCATCCCACATTTACCAACCTGACTAGCTATATTATTATTATTATTAAATGCAAAGTTGTTATCAGAGTTGAACATATCAATAACTATTAAATAAGGGTATAATATTTTGTATCTTCTTATTACAGCTTCTGGGCATCCTTTTATAAAAGATTCAGAGTCTGGCTCATCAACAATTTGTAACCGAGTAGTTCTATATTAAGAATTGGAGGCCTTGGGAAACAAAGGAATACTAAACACATAAGCAGAGTGATGTAACAGTGCCAAGGAAGTGTGAGCTATGTTTAAGTAGGTGGAGAAAGAACAGATTGACTGGAACAAAGAAATAGGTTAAAGAAATGAAGTGCTATCTCATCTATACTTTTTACTATGATCATGGATGAGACAATGGAGACAAGTGGGCAAGAAGAATTGGAGAAGAAAACATGAAGCTGATCAATTTTGTACTTGATCTAATGATCTGATGGAATATTGAAGTGGAAGGTCAGTAGCAATCATAGATATAAAATTTGACTATACGGCAAGAAATTTAATACAGATAATATCTGGGGAAATTTTATGAAGGAAATTGGAGGGAACCATTGAAATATAAGTGAAAAAGGGAGGCAGATAAAAACAATTTTAAGAAGTGTCCGAAGACTGATTTGGAACAAGTATGTGCCACAGAAAAGTACGAGAGTAATTTATCAGACACAAAATTTCCATTTTCTTATATACTGCCAATATCCAGACGATAAAGAAGCAAGTCATCAGTAAGACACAGGAGACATTTGTGAAAAATAGTAACAGATAGTGATGCAAGCTGATGGAAAGAGTGAGCTGAGGATGGTGATGAAACAAGTACAGTAGAACACCGATTATCCGAATCACCGATTATCCGAATCACCAATTATCCGAATCACCAATTATCCGAATAGCTTTTTTAATTAAGACAGAACATACGGCGAAAAAGTTTTCCCTCTTTTATAAGAACCAACCCAATGATCAGACGGCTGCAGCATTTTTTTAACAACTGGTGCGGCGAAATTTTCATCCCTGAAATGCAAAAGCACCAAAAAACCCTTGGAGAATAAGGCATTTTGAACATAAATACAATAATTAATTAAAATAGACCTTTTTTTTGAAAAAAAATCCAATTATCCGAATTTTTGATTATCCGAATGGGGTCCGGTCCCAATTGATTTGGATAATTGGAGTTCTACTGTATACCAGAACAGGATGGAAGTGATGCAGGTCCTCCATTGCTAACCTTGCCGTAGGGGAAGGGGTTAAACTTGAGAGCACAGGCACTACTATGAGGATATGAAGGACAGGACACACTAGGCATGGCCTACATTTAAACATAGGGGAGAGGCATGTTCTTATTAAGTAGCTGAAGCTGTAATAGAGTCCACATACAATTATAATGAGGTTTAGGGAGGTGCCTTTTTTAGGTTACAGGGTTGATGAGATTACCAAAGCAAAGTTGTTTGTGGAGACTGGAAGGAAGTGAAACAGGTCAAACAATAAAGGGGAGGGAGGGCTGTTATAAGGAAGGTCAAGGGTAAAACAGAGAATACGTCAAAGCTAGTTATCAGAGTGTTACTGATGGACTGTAGGAGTATAACAAACAAAATAATCTGATAACTTAGTGGAGATGCAAACACCACTAATAGTTGTGGGCATATTGTTTGAAGGAAGCAGTGTTGGAGAATGATTATTTTGCTTTGGGTTATAGTGTATACTATGATGGCAGAGGAACTAGCCAGTAATAAACAACATACTACAAATCCCCGGCATTTATAAAGGATAGAGCTTTCCTGGGGAGTAAAAAGAAAAGATGTAGGTCTTGCCAACATTTCATAGGAAAAGTAAGAGAACTGAGATACAAACCCTTGGTAATAACATTACTTGAGAATGGCACGGTAATATGGGACCAACATTACTGGTTATCAAATACAGCAGCTTGAGAAGGAACAAAGGGAGTAGCTAGATTTGTTTGCTGAAATTTTCATTGAACACAATCAGTCTTTGATGAAGATCTGGCTTACGAATTACTGGAAGACGGAAGAGTGCTGTGTTTTTTCGTCATCTTCAGCCAGTTCAATCAGTAAAAATATGGCCTGTTAAAGTAATGATTTCAGACAGAAGTGTGTATATATTGGGGCTATATTGGCAACAGAGTCTCGGTGTACATCGGGAGAGATTTAAGTGCTAGTATATGAAGAGTAGACCATAGCTGTGAGCGAGTATTTGATTTCATCCAGAAGGGACCAAAGATGTTTTCATTTGTTGGTAAGGGAATCAGGAATTGAAATAAAATGACAACAAGGATGGTGCTAAGCAATTTACCTATAAACAGTGAAAGAATCCGAATGGAACCTCCCCCCCCCCCAAAAAAAAGGATCCATCACAATAATAACAACAATACACTACATTCTTCATAGAATAGTTCCTCAAAAATCTTATGTAAATGAAATCTCCTCAAAATATTTTCTATGCTGCTAGCAGCATTCAAACCTCTCGACTAATATATTTGCTCTTCTGATTTTTGCTATTTCTTAGTTTTTAAAACTTTGGTTTTTTTAAAATATTAAGCAATACTATTTCACCTATCCCACTATTTCAGGATATGTTTTATCAGGATGCTACATGCATTGGGATTTGGCCGACTTTTTGCAGAGCTTGACACCTCTCGGGGAGGGAAGTTGTGTTACCTGTCTGCAAAACATGTAACTATGTTCTGTGTGTGCTATGTGTATTTTTGTTTGTGTAATATGTAGTTTATTAGGCGGAAATTGGAGACCATCCCAGCATTCAGTTTGGTGATTGCAGAAAATGGCCTAGAATTTCCAATAATTTCAAGTGACGTCAAAAAGGTGTGCTGACTAATTAGGATTGACAGCCAAGGGAATGTTAAGTTCTACTTCTATTTAAACCTCTGCCTCCCCCCCCCCCCATTTCGTCTGATGTACTGTAATTTTCTTCCTTGGGTAGAGAAGCTTTGAACAAAATTGAATTTCATCAACACAATTGTCTGAACCAAAAATTCTTCTACATATATGCCTATTATGAAACCAAACCCAAGCATAATATTAAATAAAATGTACAAAAATATTATGTGCATGTGGGAGAAAAATGCATCAAGGTCCTAAACCTCAGACTTATAAAAATTAGATTTTTGCCAAAACTTTAATAAAAGCTTAGCAAGGTATACCAAACAATAGTTGACAGATTAAGAATTTACAGTCGACACCATTTAACCGAACACCATGAAAGTTGGCACATAATGTATTTTTTCATGAAGAAGTTTTCTGACCAAACAAAAAACCAAAAACCACCCCCTTGCCCCCTTTACACCCCTTAATTCTTATGTAAACCCACCATTTTTATCCGATTTCGATGGAACTTTAAACAAATATAATTTAAAATAAAGCAAAAAATACTGTCAACATTTGGTTTACAAAAACCCAACCCCTCTCCCCCTTACCTTCTCTTAATTTTTTTCAATGTTCTACATTTGACCGATCACCATGAAAGTTGGCACATATTTGTATTTTTTCATGCAGAAGGTTTCTGAACAGAAATTTTCAAGAAACCTACCCTCTCCCCCTATACACCCCTTCATTTTTATGCAAACCCACAGTTTTTATCCGATTTCAATGGAGAGGGTGGGAGGACCGAGAACACTTATCTGGGGCCCAAGAATCCTAAAGCCAGCCCTGCACGGAAGCCTATGATTACGATATTTAATGTTATTTTAGCGGAATCGCAATCTCCAATAGACCTGGTGCATTTACCTTACCGTACAAAGTACAAAATCAGTATTCCAGCAACAAGGTTTAGTCTCCTGTAAGGTCACATTATTAAATTTTTGTTTTGACTATTCAGCAATTTTTATAAAACTTACCATTTTCATTTTTTGTTATGAGTGCACCATATTCTAGAAGCTCTTTGACAATACCAACATGGCCACATTCAGCAGCAAAATGCAGTGCTGTAGCTCCACAGTGCGCTTGTTCATCAGGATTTGCTCCTTTCTCTAATAAATAACTAACAACATCCTGATGTCCTTTGTAGGCCGCAATCATCAAGCAAGTATTATTGTACTTATTTGCTATATGAATGTCTGCATTGTGCTCTGTCAAATACTTGACAATATCTAAACGACCATCAAAACATGCTGCACGAAGTGGTGTCGAATTAGTTCTTGTTGCATGATTAACATTGGCACCTGATTTAACTAAGGTTTTCACAACACTTAAATGTCCAGCACCTGAAAATATAAATCTACATGTAATGAAAATATTTTAAAAAGACACAAATTCAGGCCTTTTACAAAACGGCTCATACCTGCTGCACACCACAAAGCACTGGCACCTTCAATAACATAACCATCAAATTTAACAGTTCCTTCTTGTTCAATGTCAGGCTTGCACTTTGAAAGTAGCATTTTAACCAATTTATCATGACCATACCTTGCAGCAACAATAAGTGGTGTACATTTTTGACCATCTTCTTCTGTCACCTGCTGGAGTGATAATATCAACAAATAAATTTCAAACAACATCTGTGCATATGAAAATAAGTGATACACAGTGAAATACATTAATTTTATTAGTTTAGAACAATACAACAGGCAGTTAGGATGACAGTTTTGTTCACCATATATAGTTGGGTGATAGGCTTGGAATGAAGATAAATACTAAGGAGTTGTTGTATTATTATTTAGTGGTAGGGGAATTGTTAAAGGAATAAAATGCAAATATCTGGAAATATCAGTTGATACTAAGGACACGTTGGGGAGACTGTAGAGAAATGGGTAAGAGTATGGAATCCAACAGAGGTGATGTGCCTGGGAATTAAAAAGAGATTGATTACAAAACAAGAGTCAGAGGGTATAAAATGCTGAAGCTGGAAGGGGTGCAAAGGAAGGCAGCTAGATTTGTCTGTTGAAATTACCAAAGGATGCCCTTATTAACTGAAGTGATAAAAGATCTGGGTTGGGAGCTTCTGCAGGATAGAAAGCAAGTGAAGAGAATTGTGGGTATGAACAAAATATATGACTTCTGATAATAATTTAGTGTGGTTTCAAACGAGTGACAGTGTTTCTTATTGGTGATGAGGGACTGTTACAAATTACCTAAAGAGATAATGAACACCTCAGACTGTGAAGGACTTCAAGGTAAAAAAATGTACGAATTGTAAATAGGTAGGCTTACATAGGGAGAACTGACACTAGAGCCTCAACTGCACCGAAATTAATAATAATTTTGGCAAAACTGTGAATAAAGGTATATAAATAGTAGAGATGCACAAAATATGTCAATATTGTGAATAAATACTGTGAAGAAATACAAGTTTCGTCATATTTGTTCAAAATGTTTTTAACCATTTGTCTCAAAAAGACAAATATTTAGATTCACAATGATACGTGACACAATGCTTCCTAAACATGAGTAACCATACCAATTACATGAATAATAATTTTCAAACACTGAAGACATTTCAACCCATTTATAGAATCTCTAGGCAATTATAATACACACAGTCTCAATACAAATAATGATGTGTTTGAAGTTTCTTGTTATTTACTTTATTAGCTGTCACATAGAATTAAAACATGAAAAAAGTAGTATTGGCGATATTACCAATGTTAGAACATATAGGCCTCCTCAAAACTTCATATACAGGTGATTAAATATTACATATTCTTGTCACAATTTTTGAAAACACAACATAATTTATCTCCTACTAGCTTGCCGATAGTACAAGAGAGCAAAAAACAACAAACAAAAAAAACAACAAAAACAAGCATTTAATGCATGAAATTGCCTTTAGACCTAAAGAAAACACCCTAGCAACATGAAAGAAAAACGAGCAGATATTGAAGCATGTTGGTGAACAACGAGAAACAGGTCACACAAAGACAATTCATTGATAGAAACTTTGAAAAACAAAATAATCCTATAAAATACCAGCAGTTCCTTGGCATGTTACCAAATTTGCAAAATTGTGAGATGAATCTGGCAAACTGACAGATGACCCATATACAGCTATTCATTGCTGAGTCACTATCACTCCATCAGTTGCTTTAAATTCTGCAATAACTGCAAATTATTAATTATGCCTCCATAAATACGATTATGTCCTTGCAGAATGGTTTCTTCCAAATACACCTTGCTCTCTTCACTAGCAGTTAATTTTCAATCAAAATGAAAAAGGCGCATCCAGTGACTGAATACACATTTTGAAATATTCACTATTATTCATAAAACGTTGGTGACGGTTACTGCGGCAAATGTAGGGGGGGAAAAATTAGTTGTTTACAAAGTCACCAGACTTGATAGATAACAGTCCAAATCCTCGGATAAAAGTGAAACAAAATTATACACACATTCTGGGCATAATGAGATTAGTACTTACATGATTGAGTAGCTCTTGAACCTCCGCTTGCGTCTTCTCTGATAAAATTGCACAAAGAAGAACTGCACATCCATCGCGAGCAGCGAAATACACTTTATTTCTCAGGGTCTCAGACACTTCTGTCATTTTATAAAAAAAATTCAACGCGAGTCCACCGAATTCGGAGCCACTTGGACATTATATTACACACAGACTTATTCAATACAACACATATTAACTATAAATACAAATGTAGAAACATGAGATTTTCGAATGCCACAAAGAAAAAATGAGCCCTTAACACAGACTTCCGCACAGAAAAAGCCAACTATACACAGAAAATACATTCACATGGCTTTAAATGTAAATATGATTAATCCTCGTTTGCACAAACTCTAACACACTTCTTCCATGAACCGCAACTAAATCTACTCATTCTGCTGTCTTCTGCTAGGACTGCCTGTGCGCAAAATAGTCAGCTGAGTCACTGCCTTCTATGAACAAAAGTCACAGTTTAAATTAAATGTGCTCTCCTTTTATAGGTAATGAAAATTGGTATAAAGAAATAATAGTTATTTTTAGATGTAACATGCTTCCAATTTCTATTTAATCAGATACATTTGCTACTGAAGAAATTTCCATATGCATTACTAATCATAGAAAATAAAACAGTAAAAATAAGAAACGTGTTCATAAATAGGAGAAAATTTTTTTCAGGCTAATTGTTTGGTGAACCAGAGAAAAAGTTTCGTGTTATTTTATTCAATAAGACCTTTTCATTGCGAAGTTAAAAACTGAAAAAAGTTTGCATGTTACTACAATTTCTTCCTACAATATCTTTTATTATCAATATAAGGGCCGTATTGCCATCGTTTGGGTTTGTAAAAACTGATCATATAGCCCCATAAATCCATTTTTTTATGTTTTATTAAAGGGTAAATATTTCAGTTTTTGTTTAATATTGTGCAATATTCTTGTGTCAATAATACCTATTATTAAAACCTGGTCGAATAAATATATATATTTCTCACCCAATTATATACCAGAATGTGAGAAGATAGGTATATTTCTCACCCAATTATGTACCAGAATGTGAGAAGTTTCTATGTTTAATGGATGATGAATAGAAAATATTTCTAAAGCAATTTAAAAAATGAGACAAAAATGTTAGAGTGACACTGAATTTCTACCAGACATTCGACAGACTAAGACACAGAATGGTGATGAATAAAATTGAGACCTTTCTATAAAACAGGATGATTCTTGTTGGAAGGAAGATTTTTTTAACAGGTACAAAGCAAAATACTAGCAATTCGGATCTAGGAACACATAATAGTGAATTAGGACCATTGGTTATGGTTCTAACCAATTATTTTCTTGGATTACAGTCGGGTTGTTTACAGATGTGCAACGTTTTGTAAGAAGATTAAAAGCGAGAAAAGATATCAATAGCTAAAGACAGTGGCGGATTCGGGGTGGGGGGGGGGCTAGAGGGCTGAATCCTCCCCCCCCCTAAAAAAAAGTATTCAGGTCCACCCGCGACATCGCAATTTTAGAGACCATTTTTTTAGCTCTACTGATTTTTTTAAGGGCGGCATGACTAGAAAGCCTACCACTCCCCAACTCAAGCCCCCCCCCCAAATCAAAATCCACTCAAGCCCGCCCCCAAACCTAAATCCTGGATCCGCCACTGGCTACAGAGGAATATGTACAGTAAACCTAATTGAACTTTCAGCCACTTAAGGATCGACTGTTACGACCGTGGCAAACAACTCAAGCAGGCTCTTCACGAAGAAAGATGTTTTCTTACCTCTCCTATCAGGCATATTCAACAAAGGAATACAAGCTTAATGGACCTGACAATATCAAGTCCACATTTTCTTTCAGGTATAGGTTGCAGTCAGTAAAGCTCCTATGACTGATATGACGTACGTGTCTCGAAATAATTAAATTCTCCATTATTGCCCCATCAGAAAAAGCAGAGAATTCCTGTATGTTTCCAATTTTGATCTAGCTCTGTTCCCGACTTAGTATAAGGCTGGAAATAGTGCTTGACGGTACGTCCTGACCAGAGACAATACTACGTCCTGACCGTCAGCGCTGACCGTTGGTTGCGAAAAAGCATTCAGTGCTACGCTGACGGCGAACTGCGACGCGTGTGCACAGTTCACATAAAAAATGAGTCCTTTTGCTGTAAATGCTCTAATATGTGCACGGTATTTTTTGCGGAAACGACGGAATAGAAGGCGGCGAAGATATCATGTACATCCAATACTTGTAGAACGGTTACTTGAAGGCGAATTCTGCAAACTATTTTTGAGATTGCAAGAAGACGAGGAAAAGTTTTTTGATTATTTCAAGATGTCAATCAGAAGTTTCGATGAACTACAAGCAAGGTTACATGATACTTTGAAACATTCCAATATGTTTCGAGCTTCTGTCCAACCTATTGAAAGATTGGCTGTGACTTTAAGGTAAGTACTAATTACAATAATAAAATACTCAAAATTATTTATCAACATTTATTTAAAAAAATACATTTTTTTTTTTGAAAGTGAGAAAATCGTTTATGACACAGTTTTGATTGGATGAATCATTTGTCTGTATATAAATCTGCTGAGAAGAGGGCCGTTCCTCTACCAAATACGACTGTTCGATATTTGACTGACCGGGCAGTGTTTGAATAGGAGATTGTACTACTGGGTACAACGTCACAGAATTACTATGTTGCGAATCTGATGAAGAATGCGATGTTCCTGGACGGTGTAAGTCGAGCCTTGAAATTTCCAAGGCTTTTTGTAGCACCTCTTGACGAAATATTAATTTTTGCTCGATAGAAAAAGTATTAGTAATCGGCAACAGTGAACTGATAAACGCCATATCATCGTTTTGCATAACTTTTGCATTCTCTTTAAAGAAAGTTAGCATTTCTCTGTCAAACTCATCTTCATTGCGATTTTTTTGACGTGTTCGCGTGAATTTTCGTCCACGGTTAGAGGCAGGTCTTTGGCTGTTTCGATTAATGTTGGAATCGTCGGAAGTTGAAGGTTGAGGTTCAACAGTTCCTTGGTTTCCGGTAGGGTGAGATACGACAGCTCCTTTGTTTCCAGCAGTTTCATTTAGGTTTGGCTCCTCATTTGGTAAAATTGAATCCTCGGTATTCAATTCTCGTTTATTATCCCGAAATTTCATAAACTCAAAATAAACATTTGTCTTCCTTTTTTTACCTCCAGATCCAGACGGCACATTCTTTAATGAAGCCTTACACCTCACATAAGCGTCTCGCGCAGTTTTCTACCTCTGTTGCACTTGTTTGTCTGTAAAAGAAGATTAATATTTATTTTTTGTTTCAGATACTTCGTGACGGGAGAGACATATAAAGATCTTCATTTTAGCTACCGTTTGGGGGCTTCAACTATTGGTGAAATCGTTAAAGAAGTCTGTAAAAACATTTGGACTCTACTCCATGAAGAGTGTCTTTCGATACCTAATTCACAGGAAGGATGGCTGCAAATCGCTGCCGGTTTTGAAAATATACCAAAATTTCCCTAACTGCATCGGTTGTATAGACGGGAAGCATGTCAGAATAATTTGCCCTGAATATAGTGGGAGTTTGTATTCAAATTATAAATTTTTTTATTCTATAGTTCTGTTGGCTATGTGTGATTCTGACTATCGCTACACCTATATAAATGTAGGGGCATATGGAACAGATTCTGATCCAAATATTTTTCGGAGAAGTTCATTATTTACGAAATAATATTGCCTCCACCAAAACCATTACCTCACACTACAGAACCTCTCCCATATATGATTATCGGCGATGCCGCGTTTGGTATATCGAACAAAATTTTAAGACCTTATGCACGAAGTAATCTGACACATAAGAAAAAAATATTTAATTATCGATTAAGCCGTGCTAGAAGGTATATTGAGTCTACATTTGGAATAATGAGTAATAAATTTAAGATATTTCACAGACCAATGAATACTTCCATACCGAATACAATAGCAATAATAAAGGCTTGTTGCCTTTTACATATCTACATTCAAGAAAGAGACGGGTACAGAATACAGGATACACTAACTGTTGTAGGGTTTGACGACCTTACTCTTAATACAAACAGTAATAGCAGCAGATCAGGTGACGCAATAAGGGAAAAATTTTCCAACTATTTCGTTTCACCTGTTGGTAGTGTACCGTGGCAAGATAATTATATTTTTTAATTAAATCGTATTTTACAACAATAATGATGTTTACTCACTTACCTATATCCTTTTTCTCACTGTCAGACTTATCGTCGAAATCCGGAATTGATTCTTTACAAACTTCTTGCCAAGCACTTATTCTAGCATCACGGTCTTTATAAAATTCATGCGATAAATCCCATATTGCCGGACGAAGCCGCACTTCTGTAATAAGGCGCTCTGTATCAATATTCATTTTTGCTTTGAGTGTACGTACGCGCGTTCGGTCGATCGCTCCGTCAGCGAAGCACTGAACGCAACCATACAATCTCACAGCTCGTCCGTCGACCGACGTACGTGCAACCGACGGCTCGACCGACCGTACGCGCGTACCAAATCACGCACGTACCAAATCACGCGCGTACCGTCAGTGTAGCTGTGTGCGCGTTCATAGACTTACATAGATATAGCTACGTCGACCAACGGTCAGCGCTGACCGTCGGTTGAGCACTATTTCCAGCCTAAAATGTGTTTAATAAGTTTTCGAGAAAAGATGAACCAATGGAAAAGAGTAAGAAGAACAAAATGTTTATATAATTAAATATTAATGTGATGGAGCAAATGCTATGGTAACAATTTCCCTACACACCTATTCATCATTTTCTTGTTACTAATTTTGGTTTATCTTAAATTCTTTGAGTTTCATTTCTCTAAACATAGCAATTTACTACAGACTCTTATACCCTTACTCCCTTACCCACCCCCCACCCCCAAACGAGTTCAGAGTGTTCCAACAGTATGTTTCTTACTGTTGGATTTTCTTCGTCAATCTCTCTTTTTCTTTGTGTTGTAGTTTCATTTTAATTATCATTCCTACGACTAAAGTACAATTATATGGTCAACCCCATCAGAGATCCAATAGCAGGGTAAATGTGGAAGACTACTCTTCTATAATAGTACGAAGTAATTGTAAACGATGTTTTGAATATTCACTATTTAACATGACATTAAGCGACTGCAGACACTATCGTAGCAGCTTGCGCCAGTGCAAAAGGTTGCGCAACAAAATCATTTTTCTGTTTTTACCGTGAAATTATTGTGTTGTTAAACGTTCTTAATACGTGTGCAAAATTTCGAAAAATTAAAACTTGTGGAAGTTGGTAATCATATTAAATGGATATGGCGATATTGGCGGGAAATCTCCGAAGGATCCGGCCGCCAAATAACGAAGGTTTCTCAGATTGCCGCGCTTGTGCAAAATGTCGCGGCTGCATTTGCCTAACTCGCCAATCCATCAGGAATAGTGTACCTGCAGTTTAACGTGAAATCCGAACCGTGGGTTATCCTAATCTTATAATATCCTAGAAAATTGCAACCGAAACCGGTATTCGAGCAAAGAACTTCTGTTCGCCAGTCACGTGCCTTAACCAACTGAGCCACCAGGGGGATGCGAAAATGAGCCACATCTGTCATAAGACGGTTAAATCACTTTAGTGCCCTTACTGTCAAAGTAATGAGATTACCAGACATGGATATGAAATTAATGGATTGTCATCAGTTCTTAATACGTGTACAAGATTTCAGACATTTAGGACTTTCCAATGTGGGTGAAAATTGAACTCAAATTTTCCATTACATTCAACAACTTTTAAGTTATTACTGACAACGTGGTGAGAAAGAAATTATTTAATTTCTGTCGGTTCTTAATAAGTGTGCAAAATTTCAAATGATTCGGACGTCAGGAAGTGGATGAACACTAAAATGAAAGATACCATTACATGCCACAATTTTTCTATTGTTACCGTCAAAGTAACGAGAATAACAGGACGTTGCTAAGAGACTACTGTATTGTCAATGGTTCTTAAAAAGTGTGCAAAATTTGTCTATTCTTACTGTTAAACTAATGAGAATATCAGGACATAGCTATGAAATTATTGGATTGTAGTCAGTTATCAATACATGAGCAAAATTCCAAACAATTTGGACATCTGGAATTGGGTTAAAATTAAATTGCAAAATTCCAAGACATTCAACCATTTTTCTGTTATTAATGTCAAAGTAATGAGAATAGTAGGACCGCTAGTTTCTCTCGATTTGTAAGTGCCGTTCTTCCACTATCACGATCCAGATCTGAAACAGGTTCAAATCCCGTTACCGTCAGAGTATCTTCGAAAGAAGTTCCAGCTCTGGAACATACGAAAATTGTGTAAAATGCAACATGTCTGTATATGCATGTAAGCATATTGTTTGCAAAATCAGTATTTACATTGATTGGCCTGTGAAATATCCTCCACTTGTTGGACAATATACCAAATGTGCTTTCGATGTAACGGTGTGCTCTTGATAGTCGGAAATTTAATATTTGTTTCTCGTAAATGAGATTAAATAGATAGATATGTTCACTTTGAACCCATGTGAGAACAATATTGGGGATGTGGAACAGTACATTTATTAATAATATCAATTATATTACTATATAATTGATAATATTATTACACATTAGTATAATAAATATCCTCTGTAATCTACAAATACAATCCCGAGTTAATTACTACTTATTATGTGGAACAGTGTATACACTTGTTAGCAGCATCTAATAACCAGTTATTTTCTTACCAACCAGTTACTCAGTTACCATTACAAGTTTCACTGTAATCTACAACTACATATTATATCATGTTAGTTACTATTTATGTGGAACAGTACACACACTTATTAACAATATCAATTATATTACCAACAACTCATTAGCAGTTAATTACTTAAAAACCTGTTAGCATGATAATTTTTCACAGCAAGTTTTGAGTGCATGCTATCCCATGTTAGTAACTACATATGAGTGAATTTTGTAAACAGTGTAATAACTTCATTTGTCAAAAGTTTCAATAGTGAGAAAAACCATATATCATTTTAATAATTGTGGACAACTTTGTCACCTTCCCCTTCCATACACCATTTATACTATTTTATCAGTCATTCTTAGTTACCAAATTCCAAGAAAAAAATTCTTTCACACAGTAAAATGGGTTCTGAAGCAGAAACTCTTTCAGTTTGGGCTTAATGTGGTTGGGTTTTTGTAGATAACATTTAATTTCTGTTGGTAAGACATTGAATAAGGAAGCTCCAGTAAGTTTTATCCCTTTCCGTGCAATTGACAGTGATTTGTAATCCTTGTAAATATCATATTTATTCCTAGTATTATGGCTATGTATATCAGCATTAAGATTGAAGTGTTCAGGATTTTCCACTACTAATGATAGTACGGAGTATATATACTGCGCTGGCTAGGTTTTTAAGTAGATTTCTGCACGACGTCCAATGCTTGCTCCACAAATAGTTCGTACAGCACGCTTTTGCAATTTAAATACCCTCTGTGCTTGTTCCCCCAGAATGAAATTCCATTAGTGAGCAGGGAGTGAAAATATGCAAAATATACTAACTTTCTGGTTTCTATATTAGCTATTCTAGATATTACCCTCAGTGAAAATATTGCAGAATTCAGTTTTTTAAGAAGTTTTTGAATCTGTAGCGTCCAGTTCAATTTGTTATCTATATATTCACACAGGAATTTTGTAAAACTGCTTTCATTAATTGCTTTTCCTTCTGATATCACATTATAGCTGTCCGTTGTTTTATTTTTTGTAACAAACTTAAGTAACTTTGTCTTTTCTACATTAAGTATTAGTTTGTTAGCATTAAACCACCTGTTAATTTTCTTTATAGCATCATTTGCTGTGTTTTCAAGGTTTTGTACTGATTGGTCTTTCAACGATATGCTAGTATCATCTACAAAGAGCACCACGTATTCATTATCACTAAGCCCCGGATTCTTAGGTTCGAACCTATTTTGTTCCCAACCTAATATTATCGAAATTTTAATTTTATTTTTCTTCTTTTGTATAAACTAATAATATAAGTAAATTTAATAGGACCTAAAATTATCTAATTTTTATGTTAAGACCTAAAATGACCTAACTTGGTTTTAAAAACCTAAAAGGACCTAATTTGAAGTACTGATCCAGTCCAACTGTAATTTTGTTAGTTAAATAAAATAAATGACTGGCCGGTGGGCTAGTAATTTTGACTCAGGAAACACCTTGGATTCGAATCCCACCATCAGCTGTTCTGAAATGGTATTCCGTGGTTTTCCTTTTCACCTCCAGGCAAATGACGGAACAGTGCCTTATTGACAGGCTACGGTTGCTACCTTCCCCCTTTCCTTCTCAAAAATTTCGTATCCTTCTTTTACTTCGATCCAAGTTAATGGCACCTGGGTGATCCTGCCAGTCTCCATCCCTAAGCTCCAAGACATTGCAAATGTAAGCGGTATAGGAATGGTCCCTCGCAGAGTCCGAGGGTGAAGCCGAAACAGACTACGTTTACGTGTATAACAAATGGATTTACTGTATTTTAAATTTGGAATAACTATTCACCACAATATTAAATGATGATGTGTTTTAACCTAATTGATGATGGTAAAATTGAGAAAAGTTGTAACAATGCGATGCGGCAACTTCACATTATTAAAAAGGCTTGCATTCAGTAGAAACAAATCGACAAAGCAAGTTTTATACATAGCTTGTTAAACGTTAACAATCTCTGGAACGCAAACCCTTTTTGAAAAATTAACGCTGTATACCGTCTTCGTTCAGTGGTAACACGGAATTTAAAACGTTGTGTAGGCCTACATACTTTTAATTCCTTCCTTAAAAGCCATCATGCCTAAACAGAAAGCCTCAAGAAGTAGTCTCCTGTGAGAGTAGATTGGAACGGATAATAATTTTTCTACAGATGGGAAAAATTATATATTGCCAAGTATGTGTAAAACCAGTAGGTTTAATTTGTTTTATATACGTATATCTGTTATAATTTAAAAAAAAAATAGGTTTTATTTGTTTACATTTCTAAAGTAATATAAAGCAGTAGAGTCTAGACTGCTTGATGAAATTTTATAATATTAACTGGGTATTATCCGGGCGTTTTATTCAGATGGACTATTTTTATTTTTGCCTTCTAATAGTATATACGTGCCTGCAGAAAAACGATCCCACGTACTGCAGCATCAGAATTCAGCAACTCATTTGGCAAATGTTACCAGGATAAATGCTTTCACACAGAAGCAGTTTCATTACATGTTCAAAGGTGGGTACAGAAGATTCGTTTAACCTGCATCTATGTAAAGCTCTCACTGCCGCTAATATACCAGTTTCAACCCTCCAGTATCCAGTCCTGAAAACCTTTTTGGAAAAATTTTGTAAAAGAAAAATACCAGATTAATCCACTTTAAGAAGAATTAATTGCTCAGCTGTATGAAAAAACCATTGAAGAAATACGGGTGGACATTGCTGACCACTTTATCTGTTTAAGTGTAGATGAGATGACAGATGCCTGCGGCAGATACATAGCCCAGCGTTGTTGTCAACAAGCTCGCATGAGAGGAACCTAGTATACATCATGTCATTATGTGCAGAGAACTTCTAATGACAAACCACTCTACTGTGGCAATTGCTGTAAGGGATGCATTAAAGCGGTTGTGGCCAGATCCAGAACCAGTGCTGCCAGCCACTTGGCTTTGAATATCCGTAGATGGCCGCTAAAATTTCCGTAGATTTGTACAAAAATCCGGAGACTCGCAAACTGAAAGACTGAAACATTAATTATTGAAGAGAGAGTCAAAATTAAGAATACTTTTTATTTCCAGGTCTTTAAAATTACAAAAATAATATTCTACATTGAAAGTAAGAAATATCTCTGTACATATTTTATACATCGTCACTTTCATCATTGCTGCTGCTATGCCTAGTAGTTTTTTTTTCCTTAGTGACCATACATTTTCTTTGTTGAAATTAAATTTAACATATCTTTTTTTTTATGGCATTTGGCAACGGAGGCCATACACTCAGCGCGATGTAATTATTATAGCTTTCAGTGTATATGTCGTCATCCAGTATGTATACTGTATTTTACAATGTATGGACGCCTCAGGACGGACAGGACATTCACACAGACACACAACACTTAAACATCCATGCCCGCGGTCGGATTCGAACCGGCGGCCTTCGGCTCTCTAACCCCTACGCTACCGAGGCCGGCCTTTAGCATATCTTCTGTAACAGGAAATGTTGAAAACTGAGACTCCCCTGATTCTCGGATACTGGTTAGGCCTTCTCGGAAGCCTCGGCTTTGTAAGCCCGTGGCAACGAATGTGTCGCCGTGCATATAGAGTGCTCCGATAGTTTTGTATTACGGTCTTTTAAGATCTATAAAATCTGTAACCAAACTAGATACCAGCTTTATTTCAATCGTTGATTCACACGAGCGGTTGCAAGGAAACGATTCATAGTTATTGATAATTCTGTAATGCATTAACACTATACGCTCAAATTTAACAAAACACCACTATAAGGAAAAATCAACAAACGATAAAAAAAAGATATCAAAAATCCGTAGATATTTTAACAAAATCCGAAAATCGTAACTTTTCATAAAAATCCGTAGATCTACGGATAAATCCGTAGAAATGGCAGCACTGTCCAGAACACGAGGATAAGTTGCCGTTGTTGGTGACAGACAGTGCAGCTTATATGATAAAAGCAGGGGTGTTTGAAGGCATTCCATTCTCGAATGGCGCATGTCATATGCTTAGCTCATGGACTCCACCGGGTAGCTGAAAAAATTCGGAAACAGCACCCTTTAGTTAACGAGATAATGTTTTCAGTGAGGAAAATATTCCTGAAAGCGCTAAGTCAAGTTTTTACTTTCAGGGAAAAGCTTCCATCAATACCATTTCCTCCCGAGCCAGTAGAGACACGATGGGAGTCCTGGCTCTCAGCCAGAAATCTATGCGAGCATCACGGAGGTCATCGATGCATTAGATGAAAGCGAAGCCATTTTTAATGCTATAGTAAATGCAAAGAAAGCGTTGCACTCAGTACCAACTGTACAGGAGCTGACATAGATAAAGGAAAATTTTTACAACCTAGAAATTGAAATCAAAAAGTTGGAAAGAGTCACTCTACCGTTAACGGAAGCACTTCAAATCATACAAGAAGTGAGGGCCAAAGTGGCTCCTGGACCAATTGGAGAGTCTGTAGCTAGGAAGCTGAAGACTGTTTTAGCCCGCATTCCAGATTTCAAGAGGATGGAACAAATAGGCCGTGTTCTCTCTGGACTAAAGGAACAAGAAATACTGCATTGGAATCCTAAGGAAATCGCTGGTATGAAGTTCGCACCTCTTACCTCATGTGACGTGGAGCGTAGTTTTTCCGCATTCAAGAGAATTTTAATGGAAGAGAGGATTTACTCCTGAAAATCTGTCAAAATATTTCATTGTTCAGTGTCATATTAGAAGTTTTAAATGAGTGGTTTACAAGCCACAGTAAAGACAAAATGTGTTGAACATAATAGTGGTTTATATCACATGCTTTAATCTGAACGAGCAATGCCATGTTAAAAGTTTTTAAAGAGTACTTGACAAAAAGTCACAACATTTTTAACACTATGGCAGTATATATTACGTGTTTTAAAATTTGTTTCCCTTAAAAAAGTGTAAGTTCCTAAATTAGAATTTTAAAAACCTATAAAAGTCTAAAACGTGAATTGAATAAACTTAAATTTTGTTTTTTAAGTCCTAAAAATCCGGGGCTTAATTATCACCTAGTATATGTGGGAGATCATTTATATAGATTAAGAACAGCAGAGGGCCAAGAATTGAACCCTGAGGCACACCACATTTAAATATACCCCATTCTCAGTTTATAACATCACCTGTATTGGCATCTTTCAGTGATACACATTGCTTTCTATTTTCCAAGTATGATATAAACCAAAGTCCTGGCTTACCACTAACTCCATAGTGATCTAATTTACCTAGGAGAATCTCATGATCAACACACTCAAAAGCCTTAGCAAGATCACAGAATATACCTAGGGAATTTAATTTTTTATGCATTGATTTCCATATATTGTTTACAAAAGCAAAAATTGCTGAATCTGTTGAAACACCTTACCTAAAAACAAACTGTTCTTTACTGAGTAGGTCATTCTTTTGTAGATGTGCATACACCCTTATATACATTGCTTTTTCAAAGATTTTTGAAAATTCTGATAGAAGTGATATGGGTCTGTAATTCTCAGACTTTGAGGTGTCACCCTTTTTAGATTATTGATTTCTTGAGTGAGTCAGGGAAGATACTTTCTTTAAAAGAACTATTACAAATATGACTAATAACTCTACTGATGCTGGTGTTACATTGTTTCACTATATGGGTTGAAACCTCATCATAACCAAATGACTTTTTATTTTTGAGGGATTTAATATTTTTTCAATTTCATTATGACTGGAGGGAAATAGAGACATAGATGCTGTTTTTGGTGACAAGGATTTAAGTATTGCTATAGCATCTATATTCCCAATATATTTTCCTTTTATTTTTTCAGCAACTGTTAAGAAGTAGTTACTAAAAGCACTTCCTACATAAAAAGGGGTCATTTACAAGTTTATCGTTAATGCTTAAAGATATAGGTTTATATTCAAGGGGTAATACGGTTGTTTCTCTTTTAATAATGCTCCAAACATTTTTTTAATGAACTAATAATCTCATCATTTATGGCCAAAAGTTTAGCTTCTTTTATTACTTTGGTTAAAATTCTACAGTAAGTTTTGCAATGCTGTCTGAGAAACATATTATCAGTATTCCTAACTTTTACATACAATTCCCTTTTATGTCTGCAAGATGTTTTAATACCAAGTATAACTCAATTTTTGTTTACTCGTTTTTGACCAATTGGAACTAGTTTTGTAGTGAGACACCTCTCATAAATTTTCAAAAACCTTTGGTGAATGTAATTGAATTTATTGTTTACCCCTTTTAATTTATAAACAGTGCTCCACTCCTCATTGAGAAGTTCATCATTTAATGTTTTTATTGAATTGCTCTTTAATGGCCTAATTTTGACAAATCCTTTCTTTTTGTTATTTTCATTTCCCACAACATCCAAAGTAATTATTTGAGCATTATTGGCTGACAAACCACTTTCCATTGGAACTGTTCCATGTATTTCTAATTTGTTGTGCTCTACAAAAATGTTATCAATAATTGTACTACTATCTTTTTGTATTCTAGTTGGGAAATTTACAGTTTGATAGAGATTGAATGATCTAAGCATTCGTAGAAGATAATCTGTCTGGTTACATTCTACAGCAAAATTTATGTTGAAGTCTCGACAAAGGATAATTTCCCTTTTAGTTCGCGATAAATTTAATAGAACCGCTTCAGGTTTATTACAAAATTTACTGAAGTCTCCTGTGGGAGCACAATTGCTGTCTAATTGTAACTGTATTCCACAACATTAAAAATTTTGTTCTATACAGTATTTACTTAGCTCTAATGATTCTCCTCCATACGACCTCATGAGTTTTTCATATAAGCCAAATGCTTCATACCCTTCTATCATGTGTGGGAAATTGTCGTCATTTTCTATCAGTGATTTAGCCTCAGGAATATTTAGAGATTTGTTATTGATATTAGTGTAAAAGGCACTGTCTTTAATAATGGCCGAATCAGTGCTTTCCCCGTACGCTCCAACGTCTATATAAGTGAAATTGTAATAGCATCACACAGAGCCAGTAAAAAATTGAAAAATAATGTTTGTAATTAAAGTATAATGATCCGGTATGCATAGGTTGAATAACTCTCATTTGTCTGCCATCAATGACACCAATACAGTGGTTGAAGTTGATGCTGGCTGACTAGGATCTCGACATTCGTGGCTTGGCTACTCTGTTTGGCGATCTTTGGTTGCCAGAGGTAGAAAAAAACTAAACTGCTGGCCATGTTGCCATGGCGTCCCAGTGAGGTAGCGCCCTAACAGATCGAGTGTCTTCGGACTCACCGAAGGTTCCCGACTTGACGTACAATCTGCAAGCTCAACGCATTTTATTAAACAGGATGCTGATTGTAATATTGAAAGTAATAATAAAGTAAATCCATTACTAACCAAACTTGAAGTGAGATGGTAGTTTTCACAAATTCTTGTGGCTGTGTTTGTCGCAAATGTCTGTGCAAACTGAGCCTTATGTTATGCTGAGGTTTAGATAGAAAAATATTTACACCCAGAAAAATTTATTTAAAAATAAGAAAAGAAAAGAAAGGTCATTGTCGTGGGCAGTGGCGCAAGTATACCTGTGAGACCCATGGTAAATTCATTGGATAGTGCCGGACCTGGGGAGGGGGGCAGGGCAAAGGAAGGCGCCCAATTTAAGGCAACTTTTTTATATATAAATTGGTTCTTTACTGTACTGGGTGGAAGCTATTCCAAGGGGCAGCAGGCCCTCTCGGGCCTTGAGCCGGGGCCTCCCCCGTCTGGGGGGGCCTCTCCGGCTCGGGGTCCATGTCATTTTCCCCATTCTGCCACCCTATTGTTACGCCACTGGTGGTAGGACTTTTTTCATGCTAGTTGATCTGGAATGTTATATGTGAGTGTGAGTGAATAGTACAGTATATCGGCGGCCGGCTGAGCTGAAGCGTGCAACGGTGCGATTGGCTCTCGCATGACCACGCGACTCCTAGCAAGCACACAGTTGTCAAAAAAAAAAAATGGAATAATCGGAAACTTATTATTCATAGTATTTTTTAAAACGAATTTTCATATATTCGACAGTAAATAAAAAATATGTGATGTATTTCTATCTACAGGTGATGTAATACAGTAAATAAAATACTTTTGTTCTATCCTCCGATTACTGTAAGTAAATTGTATTTTTATTTATTATAATATTAAAGAACGGCTTCTCACTGGATTGGATGAGCATCGCAACTTCAGCGATATCTAAATCGTACGTTACTTCAATAAGAATTTTTTTTTGTGGGGGCGGGGGGAATGAGGGTGGGGGCATCTTCCAAGTTTCAAGAAATTTTTTAGAAGTAAGTGATTCATTAACAGATAAAAAAATTCTGTTTAACAGTATTAAAGCCTTCTATAAATTTGTTGCTAAACCCAACCCACATTAGAGTATTTAAAAACTTTAATGCCATTGACAGCATTCAAAGTATATCAATTTTATTTTGCTAATTGTAATGATTCTGGAATAATGGGACGTCTTTCATCTGTGGGTGGTAATAAAATTTCAGCTATTCATATTTTTTACAATGTGAATGCAACTCGTGAATAATTGCAAAATGTTCACCGTTTATTTCGTATTTGTTTATTACTATAATTATTTTCCGATTTTATTTTCTTCTTCATCATTATCTGATAAATCTTCTTGGATTTCCTTAAGATTTCGTCTTCTTTACTGTCTTAAAAATTTTGGTAAATTAAACCAGCAATGTCACGTAATATATTTTTACCTGATGCTGCGCCAACAAAACTGATCAAGGTTATCAAAAGCAACTCCAGTACATAACTCTAACAGTACCGCCAGGGCATAATGTGGAAGGTGAAAATGTAGCCTCTGTTTCCAATTCTTCAACCGCATGGTAGCTGCGGCAGTGACCATACCTATTTGTGATCTCAATAACTTTTCTCACTACAGCACGTTTCAGCTCAGCCGGCCGCCGATAAACTACTCACTCGCACTCACGTATGACATTCCCGATCACCTGTGAGGTAAAAAGTCCCTCTAAAATAGGCTTTATTTCCAAATATATGTGTTTCTAAATATTATTCCGCCTAAACCGCAGCATGTCTCCAATACTTCCTTCTGTATTAATCAAATACGGTTTTGAAACCACCTGGAAAAATTTTAAACAAGAGTTAAAAATTTAACGCCCCACTACCCGTCAGCCAGGTATTGCACAAATTTTCAGGGTGTCTCAAATACCTACCGTAAAATGTTTAACGGCTCTCCAACTATACATATATAAAACTAAGGAAGGATAGGGAAATATGACCCAACACTTGCCACAGATGAATGCGGCTGAGTACGACGAACACAAAAAAGAACAAACACAAGAAACGCGCAATATGTCGGTGTATAGCCTTATTCTTGCAAAAGTGAGACACCACGCGGAGCCACAAGTTTACACGACGACGGTCGTCTGATGAATAACATGGCCGGCACAAATGGTAGTGTAAGAAAGGGGTGGGGGAAGCGAAAATACTGGATCGATAATAGATAATGTTGAAAGTACATGATACATACCTTCCACATCTTACAGATTTTACATCTTCAATATGTGAAGAAGTAAGCGCTCTACTTGACCTCGAAGGCCACTTACAAGGATTCTCTCCCAACTCTTTGTCCCTCCTTACCCGACAGAACCCCCGTACCCCCAACTTGTACCTTCTTCCCAAGATCCACAAAACTGGAAATCTGGGACGACCTATAGTTGCGGCATATGGGACGCCTACTGAACGGATTTCAGCTCTTGTGGATCAGCACCTCCAGCCTTTTGTACAGAACCTACCTTCATTCATAAAAGGTACCCAACAGTTCCTCGAATGACTTTCAACAGTTCCAATTCCTCTATCTTTAATTTAATTTAATTTAATTGCAATGGAGCACAGGTTCCGGTGGCAATTTCCCTACACACCCATCTTCCCCCTATCCTGCACCTACCTACATTTGCCCTCTACAAATTTTATCTTTAAATTCTTTCTAAGTTTTCGGTAAATTATTCATCATTTTTCTTGGTAACTCATTCCAATCCCTGACACCCTTACCTAAAAAAGAGAATCTTCCTACACCCTTGTGCCTGAAATCGAGTGCCAGCTTGTGGTCATGGTCATATTTTCCCTTCCATGCACTACTTTTCATACCTATTGCAATATCTTTCCATGCCTCATCGCCAGTATATGCCCTGTACACTCCCATGACCCTCCTCATTCTCCTCCTGTCTTGCAATGAATTCCATTCCAGCTCCTTTATCATATCCGTCACTGATTGCATTCTGCGATAATTTCCAGAAACAAATCTAGCAGCCCTTTTTTGCACCCTCTCCAACTCCTGTATTTGATACGTAAAATGAGGGTCCCATACTACACTACCATATTCGAGCAATGGTCTGACCAAAATTTTGTAACCCAATTCCTTTACTTCTCACCTGACTCCTTCCTTGTCTCCAAAGATGTCTCTTCCCTTTATACCAACATCCGTCACAGTCAGGACCTCAGTGCCATGGAACACTTCCTGGAAATGTGAACTCCCGACAGCCTCCCCAATACATCCTTCGTTATTTCCTTGGCAAACCTCATCGTGTGTCAACTACTTTTCCATCAACTATCAAATTTACAAGGAGATTCGCGGCACTGCTATGGGCCCCCACACAGTGGCGTAGCTAGGTTAACAAGGGCCCCGGTGCAAAAAATTATTTTGGGCTCTCAGGCCAGATGGGCGACCTTTTTTTTGCTTTGTGTTGATGGTAGGGCCCCCTGAGCTAAGGCTGGAGGCCCCTGAGTTGTGCTTGGAGGCCCCTGAGCAGAGGTTGGGGGCCCCCTGAGCAGTGAGGGCCCTTAGTGAGGGGCTTCCTATGTCTCAAGGGCCCCCTTACGCGACGGTAGAGCTAAAAAAAAAGGTCACTAGTTTGCCGTGAAGGCCCGTGGACTCTCTGAACTGCGTTTGAGGGCCCCCAGAGGTGCGCTTGGGGCCCCCTGAGGTATGCTTGGGGGCCCCATGAGCGTAGGGGCCCCGGTGCACTGCACCGCCTAGCCCCATAGTAGCTACGCCTCTGCCCCCACATGGCACCATCCTGTGCGAACCATTTCCTAGGCCATGTGGAACAACAATTCCTAAACAATCTTTCCATTAAACCTCTTGTATAATTCAGATATATAGATGACATTTTTATGATCTAGACCCACAAAGAGAATCATCTAATATACTTCCTCAACTACCTAAAAAACCACTCCATCAACTTTACCTGGACATACTCCCACAGCCCTGTTACCTTTCTTGATGTTGACGTTTCCTTACATAATGGGCGTCTGCATACCTCTGTTCATATCAAACTTACAAATTTAAAGCAGTATCTTCATTTTAACAGTTGTCATCCCTCCCACACCAAACGTTCCCTTCCATATAGTCTGCCCATCCGTGGAAGGCACAGCTGCTCCGATGAAGAATTTATTTCCCAATACACACAAAATCTGTCTGGAGCTCTCATCTTTCGCAGCTACCCCCCCCCCCCCCTTCTGACTTAGTATACAAACAAATCTCTCGTGCTATAGCCCTTCCTGAGCACAGCCACTGCAAGGCTGCACTGTACCCCTTGAAACTAACCGCAGCCCCGCTTTCATCGCCCAGTTCTCTTTGGTCTCGAGTCTATTAACCTAATCCTTCCTCGAGATGCGCACCATTCTCCATAAAATCCTACCCTCTGCCCCACACACATGTTTTAGCAGGCCACCAAACCTAAAAAATACCTTGGTTCACAAGTACTTACCAAGTGATTCCCTCAAACTACCACAGGGCTCATTCCCGTGCAACAGACCCCGCTGTAAAACATGCAGCATGTATCCTGCTAGTACCATTTACTCCGATCCCACCACAGGTGAAACATTCCCCATCATTGGTCATGCTACTTGCATTACAACACACCTCATATATCAACTTACATTCCTCCATTGCTCCAGCTCATATTTAGGCCTCACTACTAAACCACTTGATATAAGAATCAATAGCCACAGCCAAACAGTGTATACTAACAATGAGGCCCATCCAGTGGCAAAACATGCCAGATTCCACAAACTGAATAATTTTAACAATTACGGCGATCCGAAGTTTTTCCTTATAACACAACCTCCTCTGAACTACTTACATGAGAAATAGCCTGTCAGAATATCATGGACACCAGACATCCTCCATGCCTCAATCTCCAATAAATCCCTCCCACCTGATCCAGCACTTATTACCAATACTATTTATATTGCTTATATTTTATTTTTCGTACTTAAAGTTTTTTTCAAAATATGATTTTTATGTATTTCGTCATCCAGTTATTATATTGGTCTACCACTTTCAATGATAATTTACCATCAACATTATCGATCCAGTATTTGCGCTTCCCCCCCCCCCTACCCCCTCTTCTATACTACAATCTGTGCCGGCTATGCCGTTCCCAGACTGCCGTCATCGTGTACTCTTCTGGCTCCGTCTGGTGTCTCACTTTTGCAAGAATAAGGCTATACGCCGAAATATTGCACGTTTTTTGTGTTTGTTCTTTTTTGTATTCGTCGTTCACAGTCGCCTTAATCTGTGGTAGTAAGTGTCTTAAAGCATTTTCATTCACCTTGTTGTTATTATATATATATATATATATATATATATATATATATATATATATATATATATATATATATATATCCTCTTATATAAAATGCTAATCTGGAGACTGCGTACGTCGTCTATACTCGTAGTTATTGGCTAGAGAACTGCCAGAATATTGCGTTCAATTGAACATTCATTTTTGACGGGCTCGAAGCTTTGGTAATGACGGGTCTGCATTATCTTTCGTTCCCTCATTAATATGACCTCATACCATTTCTTCCTAATCCATTGTTGCAGAAACAGTAACTGATTGTACTCTGTTCTAATTTCCACAAACAGATCTAGCTGCTCTTTCCACCTCGTTAAACTGTTGTATTCGAGACCCATGATTTAGATCCCATAACACGTCACCATGTTGAAGCAATGGTACAAGGTTTTGTAGCCCGTATCATTACTTCTCTGGTTCCCCTCTCCCATAAATGAAGGATTTTGAGATCCCCGTACCACATGCCAAAATGTATTCAAAATCTTAACATTTCCTTTAATAAGGTTCACAAATTCTTACCTGCAAACAATATCAGAAAATCATATACAGATTCTTTCTCCTTAAACAAATATGGCAGACTAAAACATTCCATTCCATAATGATTCTTACATATAATTTAATTATTGTAGCAACAAACCAGAATCTTCATAGTTTTTTATAGCAGAAATTCTCAACGAAAATCGTGTATGAATGTGTCAGCTTTTTAACAGTTTACACAACTAATTTATTTAATTTTTTGAACAGCCTTTGTTAGTCGTGAATTTTGCTACAAATCAGTGTTATAACTAGGTTTGTTAGCCCTAAAGGAGACCTAGAGTTTAATGTGGAATCCAAACCACCTAAGTGTTCCGGCGTATTTCACGTTGCACATCAAGCTGTGACAGGTGAAAATCGGGTTAAGGACTTACGAAAATTCCCACCGAGACGTGCTTAAACCGTGGACTTTTAGATCGCCGGCAACCACTGAGTCACCAGGCAGCTCTTTTACATGGCTATTTAGACGACCCGTTCCCGATCTCACTTTCCTTCCGTCGACAGAGTGTTGCATTTAGACGACCCGTTGGCCGACCCGATCTGGTTAGTATCACATTAGCGGCCTACCGCCAAGTGTTTATCCGTCTCGTTCTGAAATTTGTACATTCCATTTATTAGTAATACTAGTAATGAAATTAGTTAGTTACATATTTTTTTTAAAGTTCTAATATTTGAATTAAATATGTATGGCCCCATATTTATCAAAACCACAAATTCTTGGTCTAACCCTGACTGACATTTAATTTAATTTAATTTAATTGCAATGGAGCACAGGCTCCGGTGGCAATTTCCCTACACAGCTATCTTCCCCCTATCCTGCACCCACCTACATTTGCCCTCTACAAATTTTTTCTTTAAATTCCTTCAAAGTTTTCGGTAAATTATTCATCGTTTCTCTTGGTAACTCATTCCAATCCCTGACACCCTTACCTAAAAAAGAGAATCTTCCTACACCCTTGTGCCTGAAATCGAGTGCCAGCTTGTGGTCATGGTCATCTTTTCCCTTCCATGCACTACTTTTCATACCTACTGCAATATCTTTCCATGCCTCATCACCAGTATATGCCCTGTACACTCCCATGACCCTCCTCATCCTCCTCCTGTCTTGCAATGAATCCCATTCCAGCTCCTTTATCATATCCGTCACTGATTGCATTCTGCGATAATTTCCAGACACAAATCTAGCAGCCCTTCTTTGCACCCTCTCCAACTCCTGTATTTGATACGTAAAATGAGGGTCCCATACTACACTACCATATTCGAGCAATGGTCTGACCAAAGTTTTTGTAACCCAATTCCTTGACTTCTCTCGTACATCCCCTCATAACTCTCTCCAACAAGTGCAGAACTCTGAAACCTTTTCCTACCACCTGTCCTATGTGTCCTGCCCAGTTAAGTTTGTTATCAAAAGTAATTCCAAGATATTTGCATTTCAAGTCTTCAGCAAGCAATTCTTTCCCCACCTTATATTCATAATTAACCTTTTGTTTTTTTATTTGTGTATCTAATAAGCTGACTCTTCTTTGCATTTATCTTCATTCCATGTTTACTAACCCAATTAGATATCCTGTCCAGATCACCTGCAACTGTTTACAATCCTCTATCGTTTTGATTCTTTTATACAGCATTATGTCATCTGCAAACAATCTAATTTCAGATAGTAAACAGGCAACACAATTATTCATTAGAATAATGAATAGCAATGGTCCCAATACGCTACCCTGTGGCACACCCATTTTTACTTCCACTTCTTTTGATTGTGTGAAAAGCCGAGGAAAAAGTCCTGTGTAACTGTGTTAAGCAATTATATTTAGAGAAGGCATACGTTCAGTTACATTAGACTCTTAGATGTGTTGAATTTCTAGAGGATGACACATGAACTGCCAAATTTCTAGCGTCTGTAATGATAGAGGGCATGTGAGGTTAGGGTTGCCAACCATACTTTTTTTTTTTAATAAAGTATCGTTTTTTTTTTTTTTGGCTGTTATATTTTATACTTTTTCTTAACAATAAAGTATGCGAAAATTTTTTTTTTCGAATGAAGTATACAATACATGGGGGTGTAAGGGTTTGGGAGAGACAATACTAGTCTTTTCCAACCAAATGTCAACCTCTCCTTCACGTGGTGCGCCCTGTTTGCACGGACGAGGCTCTGGCGACTGAAAGATTCCCACTGCTTGCCAACGGCCTCCGAAAGGAGGGTGGAAGAGCGGGAAGTGGTTCAGGGCACCCTCTTGCCCTTGGGGTTGGAAACGGCCCCTAAAGGCGGATGAATCAGAAATGATCAACGGCATGGGGATGCAGAAGGCAACGGGAAACCACATGCATTAAAGACCCAAAGGGTATCCCGAGGACATGTAATCCTCTCAAATTACATATATCATGATGGCTTCATCCTGGGTAAAATATTCCATGAGGTAAAATAGTCCCCCAATCGGATCTCCGGGTGGGGACTGCTAGGGAGGAGTCATCAGAATGGATAGAAACATTCTACGAGTCGGAGCTGTGGAATGTTAGAAATTTGAATAGGGCAGGTAGGTTAGAAACTTTAAAAAGGGAGATGGAACAACTTAAGTTAGATGTTGTTGGGATTAGTGAGAGTAAATGGAAGGACGCACAGGATTTCTGGTCTGGGGAACACAGGATAATTAGCACACAAGCTGTCAATGGAGTCACTGGTGTAGGATTTGTAATGAACAAGAAAGTAGGGAAACGGGTGAGTTATTATGAACAGTTTAGTGACAGGATTATTTTGATGAGGTTAGAAACTAAGCCCGTCCCAACCACATTAGTACAAGTATATATGCCAACGTCACAGGAAGATGACGAAAGAAATAGAAAAATATACGCTGAAATTGAAGAAATTAATCCAATATGTGAAAGGGGAGGAAAATCTAATAATCATGGGTGATTGGAATGCAATAGTGGGAGAAGGAAAAGAGGGGAATACTGTAGGAAGTTTTGGTCTAGGAGAAAGAAATGACCGAGGAAGCAGGTTGCTAGAATTTTGTGAAAGATATAAGCTAGTAGTGGCGAACACACTAGTTTAAGAACCATTCAAGAAGAATATAGCACCTGGAAACGTCCTGGGGATACAGGCAGATCATCAGCTAGATTATATCATGGTCAAACAGCGATTCAGGAATCAAGTTCTAACTGTAAAGTGTACCCAGGAGCAGACATAGACTCTGACCATAATTTGATAAGTAATGAAGTGCAAGCTGAATTAAGTGAATAAGGAAGCAATATAACAGAACAGACTGGAAGTGAATAAGCTGAAACAATCTAGCACAAGAGAAAAATTTGCAGAAATGAGCAGACTTAGGACTAAGAAGTAACTCTGAAAGGAGCTTCAACCGAGGACGAATGGAATGCATTAAAGACCGAAAATAATGAAAGCTGGCTAAAGAAACATTAGGCTTTAAGGAACAAGCTGCCCGAAAACCTTGGATCACAGAAGAAATTTTGGAGCTGATGGAATCAGAGGAGAAGGTACAAAAATGCTCAGGATGAAGCAGGAAAGAGAGCAGTACAGGCAATTTAGAAATCAAATAAATAGGAAATGCAAAATAGGAAAGAAAAATGGCTACAAGAAAAGTGTGAAGAAGTTGAAAAGGAAATGGTCGATAGGGTAAAGTAGATGTTGCATATAGAAAGATCAAACAGATTTTTGAGAAATGAATGAAAAGAGGTATGAATCATTAAAGCTGCCGATGGGAAACCTCTTTTAAGCTCAGAAGATAGAGCTAACCGATGGAAGGAATACATTGAGAAACTGTATGATTGGGGATGACTTGAACATTGGAAAAGGAAGGTGATGTCGACATTGATGACTTAGGAGATCCTGTTTTGAGAAGTCGAATTTAATAAAGCTCTGAATGACTTGAAAGCAAATAAGGCAGTTGGAATTGATGAGATCCCTGCAGAACTTATTAAATCTCTAGGAGAGGAAGGAATCGAAAGATTATTCAAGCTGATATCAAAAAGTTATGAAACAGGAGAAATTCCAACTGATTTTAATAAATATATCATCTTCACACTGCCAAAGAAAGCACAAGCCGACAAATGTGAGAATTATCGCACCATCAGTCTAACAATCACATGCTTCCAAAATTACTGACCAGAATAATATACAGAAGGATGGAAAGGGTAGTAGAAGAGATAGTAGGTGAAGATCAGTTTGGGTTTAGGAAAAATCGTGGTACAAGGGAAGCAATTCTGTCTTTAAGATTAATACTTGAAGGGCGGATCAAGAAAAAACAAAGATACTTTTATGGCATTTGTTGATTTAGAAAAAGCTTTTGATATGTTAGGTGGGACAAGATGTTCAAAATTTTAAAGAAGTCAGGTCTAAAGTATCGAGATAGAAGAATACTCTATAAACTATATAAGAATCAAGTGGTTGTAATAAAAGTAGAGAATCACGAGAGACATGCATCGGTTAAAAAGGGTGTGAGACAAGGTTGTAGTCTATCCCAGTTAATATTCAACTTGTATGTAGAAGAAGCAATGAAGAAAGTCAAAGAAAAATTTCCATGCGGCATAAGTTTTCAGGGAGAAAAAATCAGTATGCTACGATTTGCTGATGACTGTCTTGTTAGCAGAGAGGGCTGAGGATATTGAGAAGTTACTGAATGGCATGAACAAAATACTGAAGGAAGAGTCTGGACTGAATATAAATCAAAGTAAGACAAAAGTGATTAAATGTAGCAGAAATGATAGCAATAGTAGCAGATTGAATATAAAAATAGGATCGGATGCTATAGGAGAAGTGAGTGAGTTCTGTTACTTGGGAAGCAAAATTACAACCGATGGCCGAAGCAGGAATGATGTTAAAAGCAGAATAGCACTAGCAAAAAGAGCCTTCATGAAAAAGAGAAACCTTTTAGTTTCAAATATTGATCTAGGAATTAGAAAGAACTTTTTAAAACTCTATGTGTGCAGCACAGCACTTTACGGTAGCGAAACATGGACTTTAGGAATACCGGAAAGAAAGAAACTTGAAGCATTTGAAATGTGGTGCTACAGAAGAATGCTAAAAATTAGGTGGACAGACAAAGTAAGAAATGAACGAGTTTTGGAAATGATGGGTGAGAAAAGAAGTTTATGGAAGAAGCTTACAGGAAGAAGAGACAGGCTGGTAGGTCATATTTTGAGACATGCTGGATTGGTTAATTTGTTAGTGGAGGGAACAGTTGAAGGTAAGAACTGCAGAGGTAGACAGAGATTAGAATATATGAAGCAGATAATTGAGGACGTGGGTTGTAAGGGGTATGTAGAAAAGAAAAGGTTAGCACAGGATAGGAAGGGATGGAGGATTGCATCAAACCAGTCTAAAGACTGACGACCAAAAAGAGAAAAAAAAATACAATACATGTAACTGGACGTTCTTATGCTAGTTCCACAACCTCCTGCAAGAAAAAGTGTCTATCTGCCAGGGATTTTTTGTCTGCTCGCATCCTTTGATCTGTGTACATACCGCTTCGAAGTCGAGGCAATAAGGGCGGACCATTTTGCCGACCCCGGCAGCGTGCTCGCTTCGCGTTGTAGGGATCACCGGTTCGAGTCCGGCGGAGGGCATGAGTGGTTTCAATTAAATGTTGTGTTAGTCTTGTGTCGTCCTTACAGAAGATGGAATATAATCACACTGAAATGAAACGTATACTTTATAAGAGAAACACACACACTTTTATCTGGCTGTAGGGCTAACATGCCCTAATGCCTTTTTTTTTTTTTTTTTTTTTTTTTTTTTTTTTTTTTTTTTTTTTTTTTTTTTTTTTTAACGGGGCGGGCCATTAATAGTGTTGTACTCCACTTTCCTCGTGTCCTTTCGCCGTTATTTCTGAACGGTGGATTGGCAACTGGAAATTTTTTGGTTTCCTTTGTTTCTCGTCGTTTTGAGGCTGGAGTTTTCACCTGCATCATTTTTCTTTTACAATGTGAGGGGTGCCATTTTTGATTGTGAGGGGGAGGGCAACTACTACTTTTAGATATAATGAGATTAATACTAATTTTGTTAATCCGGTTAGCCAGAATCTCGAATGCTGTGAAGTTAAAGGTGAATAAAATATTAAGTTTATTGGGTCTTATGGCATTTAGATTGCTGGGTATATTTAAATTTAATCTCAATCACAAGACAATGCAAAGCAAGCAAGAAATACCCTGACCTTACAATTTGCCGGATTAATGCAAACATTAACTGGAGTTTAAATATCTCAAAAATTTACAAATTGAATATGAAACATTGTAGCATCGCAGGCCAACAATTAGACGTTAAACATATTATAAAATTCCCAGGGGCGCCAATTAAAATGAAGGCAACATTATTTGAACCATGTTACAATGAACAAGAAGCTTTTAATGTTTAATATTGGGTGAAAATGAAATGCCAGCTAGCTCAGGGACATTTCCACAATTAAAGCTGAGATTCTATTCCCAGGTATCGCTTACGGGTATTTAAAGCCTCGTTAAAACCCATGGAACCATGACCTGGCGTCGGAACACGTTACCGCAGCTGCTTGATGATTGCGGCATAATGTGCCACCGTCAGATAGCGATCTCACGGATGGCCCATCCGTGTAGGTACGTCTACAGTGACTGCCTCAGCGAGATTACGCTCAGCATCAGGCCACGTCCGGCCAGAAAGCGTCTGTCTTGGACCATGTCCGAACAGCAAGTCGTCTGTATCGGGCCACACTCGAACAGTAAGTCTCCCTTAGGCCACGTCCGGCCAGAAAGTGTCGTTATGGCGTCCTTCATACCGCCACGAAAAAGCAAGCTCTCCTCCTTCAGCACAGCGTCCGCGTGACATGAAAAAGAAGCTTTGCTTTAATATTTATCGACCCCGTAGTTATACACCATTGCTATGCCAAAATCACGTGAGTTGCGAAGCGCCTGTTATTCGCCGTTTGGCGCGCAGCTCCGGTGACCTTACACCCTCTAGCGTCTGTCCGAGGGTACAATGCCCTTGTCCGGCTAACGGCACATTTCTCTCTCCCTGGACTCGGCTTAGAGATGGGCAAAACGCTTTTTTCCAGTAATACGTTATTCAGTTATTGCTTCTTTTTTCTAACCGCTTTTTTTAACCGTTAGAAATAGCGTATAGTTATTTTTTTCGACGTAATATCTTTGGAGACGCCACTAATATCTCTGCTCAGAAACGCTCTTCTCTTGTTGAAAACAGCCGGAAATGTCAAATAACCGGATGTGACGAAAATAGCGGCCACGCCCACAAATAATAGCGAAATAGCCCTGACGTCACGAAAAGCGGCTTATTATTAGCGTTTAAAATAGCGGCTTTCAAATAAGCGGCTTTCAGATAAGCGGCTTAATAAGCCGCTTCCTTAGTAACTGTCAGAGACATTATATACGCCTTCGACTTGTGTTTATGTATTTGTTTAATAAGTCGCAGTGATGCCTTGATAAATTAATATAGAATTTTAACACGACCAGTTATAGCGATTTGTGTATAACGTGATTTACGAACATACGATTAAAAAAAAAAAAAATGCGAAGTGGGCAGTTTTGATTACGTGTTAATATATTTTTCTGTTTGAAACTAATGAATTTGTAGTATGAGTTTTTATGAATATATGCAACAAATACAGAAGATTAACTTTGCTGAAAGTAAACAATTTTTCAGTCTGGCTATTAATTCGCATTAAGTTTTGTGTGGCTATAGTTATATGTATAGCATACTTTAGATATGTTGTAAATGTGTCCCAATAACAGACCAGCTGCAATTGAAATATGTTATTCAGACATACGTAAAAGTAATTTGAAATGTAAATATGATTTGCTGTTTTAAACTAATCGACTTGTGGAAATACTAGCGCTATTCGATGGTTTCTCCATCTGTTGGTAGCTATCGCAGTTAATAACGGTTAAAGGTATTAAAAAGCTGTTTACGTAGGTGGTGTCCTCTAGTGATCGCTATTGAAGTTAATAACGCCTTCAACTGGCAAAGACGATATAACACATGTACACAGCTGTAACAAAAAGCATAATCAAGTGGTGTTTGATGGAAGGATGGATGCTGAAAACCAGTTTAATGGTCACTAAGTCGTAGAGAGATGATAAATTTTGGACCCTATCGCAAATAACACCTGCAAAGTAGTATTTAACGTCGTCAGCAGTGGCGACATCTGTTGGGCGCTATCGCAGTTAATAACTGTTAGAGGTTGGAAAAAGCGGTTTACATAGGTGGTGTCCTCTAGTGATCGCTATCGTAGTTAATAACTATTATTTTGCGATGGTAGTGTCATCTAGTGGTATTTATTGCAATTAATAACGGTGAGAGAGGCAATAAGCGGTGACTGATGCACTCGTAGCGGGCGGTCGACGAACATTTACAGCGCTGTCAGAGAGGGAAGTGCTGACCGTTATTTGAATAACTCCAGTTATCGTTTTGGCCGCTACTTTCTAAACGGCGTTTTTAAAATAACGGTTATTTGTAGCCGCTTAGTTATTTGTGACCCATCTCTAACTCGGCTCATTCTGTTTGGCGCGACAGAGCGTAGCCAGTGAACAGCGTTGTCTGGTTATTCGAATGTTTAAAACTTTCCACTGCCCGCTAGCAGTTTCACCGTTTATTCCTTTATAACAGCAATCTTGCATTAACTAAAAATTATGTAACAATAATTTGGCCACCCGGGCTTCTAATAAATAAATTACCAATGAACTGAATAACCCTAATATAATTCACATTGACTGAATCGTTAATCTGAATATAACAGGTCGCAGCTTCTATATTCATTTGAGGATGACTCTGTCATCCTAAAATTGTTTAAAATGGTAATTCAGATTCTGTTTGCGATTGTGGTACACTAGTAACTCCAAAGGTAGTAAAACTAAGAAATCTAAATAATTAAAAAATATAAAGATTTGTGGGTGAAAACATAACTGTATAAGGGAGGATCCTCAAAATAAATTCTCTTTGAATATAAGTATCTGCACTGTGAATTTTACTGTTGCGTGACCTGGTACTAGGCAAAAGTCGGTTAATATCGTTTTTCAGAATATTGTGAGCATGATGATCTTTTCAACAAATTGTAATATATTTTTAAAATGTGCCGCACTGGTAAGAGGCGTAAGGTTGCCAACCTTACTTCAATACAATTATAAAGTATCATTTATTTTTGGTAGGTATAAGTTAACCTAACCATAAAATATGCGAAAAGAAATTATTTTTGGTAAACTATACAATTCAATTAATTTCCAAACGACATATTAGTGCTTATGATGAAACGAAATAAACGCAAGATGGTCGGATGGGAGAAACAGAGCGTTCTTAAATTTAAAAATGAGGTTCATTTATTTATAGCACTACATTTAGAATGCGGCTCAAGATATAAGATTTGTAGAGGGCAAATGTAGGTGGCTGCAGAATAGGGGGGAATATGGGGGTGTAGGGAAATTGCCACCGGAGCCTGTGCTCCATTGCAATTAAATTAAACACAAGTGTTTTGGCTGTGATAAAATCAGTGGACTCGTCAACAATAAGCGAAAACTTAGTTTTACATAGTTCTTCACATAGATTATCAAAACTTTCTTTACCTATAATCTGATCAATTATGGCGCGAGTTTTCGTCGTCGAACATTTTATTTCTTTTGCAATTTTTGAACTGTATCAGTTTAGGTAGTTGATCCATAATGGTACATGGTAGATTATGTTCCGCAACAAACTAGGCTAATCTTATTTCACCTGCAAATTATAAAAGAAAAATACGAACTATGGTAGTGGTGCAATACAAAATAATATAACAATGATACTTAGTTAAAAAAATAATTAAATATTTTTATCGTGTTAAATTTGTATATCAGGTTTTTTAGTTTGTCACAGTAAATAATGATAATTTTGTTACTTTGGTGATACCAAATGTGCTCCTGAAGAATTTGATTTCTTGAGACAGTATTTCCCTGTTGCAATATTAATATCATTACTAGATGACCCGTGCGAAAATTTTGTGAATACGATGAATAGTAAGTTTGGTGGTTTGTAATAGGATGAAAGAAGAATCGCCATATTTGTAGCAATTTTTTTTACTTGTTTAGTGTAATAGGTACATAACAAAAGTAAACGCTAGTGAAGCAGTTTATTAATATCCCTGTGATATTTGCTGCTGCTATCTAGCGGCTTGTAACTGAACTGTCTCAAACACGCGACTTTCACAGTTATTACTTTTTTCCTTCAAGGGTCAAATTCCAAAAAAATTCATTCTTAATTTATAATGTTGCCTAAGCGGAGACCTTAATCTTTAAAATACCTAGTTTTTGATTTCGGTTAGGTATCAAGGGAGATAAATAGCTCGTAACAAAAAACGCATAATGGAAATAATACATTTACCCTTTAAGGGTCAAATTCCGAAAAAATCTTTTCTTGAAATATGATGTGACCAAAGAAGAGACCTTATCTTTAAAATGATACTTCATTTTTCTATTTCGGTTAGATGTTAAGAAAGAAATGGCTCGTAACAAAAAAATACGTTATGGAAAAAAATGATACTTTTGCCCTTTAAGGGACAAATTCCGAAAAAAAAACCTCATTACATGATGTGACCACATAGATGTTCTTAATATTCAAAATGATACCTCATTTATCTATGTCTGTTAGATATCATGGGAGATAAATGGCTCATGACACAAAAATGCGTTTTAGAAATATTAATACTTTTATCCTTAAAGGAATTTTTCGAAATTCGACCCTTAATCATATTATTTCACCAAAGCGGAGATCTTAATCTTTAAAATAATACTTCATTTATAGATTTAGGTTAGGAATTCAGGGAGATAAATTGTTTTTGAAAAAACCATTTTAGAAATTGACATTTTTGCCCTTTAAGCGTCATATTTGAAAAGTACCTCATTTTTCAATTTTGGTTTAGAGAATGACTTGTGAAGGGAAAAAAAACATAGAAATAATGTATATGATTAGAACTCTTACATCGAGTGTGGTGGGTGAACAGTTAACGTTATGGCCTCATATTTGGAAGGACGCAAGTTCGAATCCCCGTCCGGGCACCAAGATTTGGGTTTTTCATTGTTTCCCCAAATCACTCCAGGTGAATGCCAGGACGCTTCCTTCAAAAAATCCATGGCCAAATTCCTTCCCGTTGCTTGTCCCCAGTCCCATCCCACTCTAACGACCTTAGCCGTCGACGATGCGTATAAGTAAAAAAAAAAAAATTAAAAATCTTACGATAGGCATAGTTTGTGCCTTCCTGACTTTTTTTTGCAGCAAACCTGAAAATTCTTCTTCCGTTTCTTTCCTATAAAATTTTAGGGAAATTGCCACCTATGGGTGCTCTCCATTATAAATTGCATTTACTTTTAAATTCAACTCCAGATATCCCATTCCCTACCACTGCAACACTCAATTCTTAAAATAAGTACTCGTAAATTTTACATTTACATATAAAATTTTATTTGGTACTAAATCAATGAATGAAATCTCATTTTAGGTACTTAAAATATTCACCATAACTCTAGCCTAACATGTATTTTGTCTATACTTAAGTTGGCATTGAGATACATGCCAAACAAGCAGTCAGGTGACCAAGTTGGAACTTGCCAGCCATGACATTGGAAGCTAAATAGTTTGATATGGTTACTGCTATCTAGTAACTTGGCACAGAACCATTTCATACGCGCGACATTCACAGTTACTTTTGCCCTTAAGGATCAAATTGATAAATTTTGTCCTTGATTTATAATATTGTCTGAATGGAGACCTTAATCTTTTAAATGATACCTCCTTTATTCAGGTTAGGTGTCAATAGAGATAAATGGCTCATAAAAAAAATAACACTTGGAAATAATTATACTTTTGTCCTTGAAGGGTCAAATTGCGAAAAATCTTTTCCCAAGATGTGAACATGGCAGAGACCTTAATCTTAAAAATTATACCTCATTTATCGATGTCGGTTAGATACGAAGGGAGATAACTGACGCGACAAAAACTAGTTGCAGAAATATTGATGTTTTTGCTATTTAAGGGTAGAATTCCGAAAAATTCCTGCCTTAATATATGATATCACCAAAGCGGAGATCTTAATCCTTAAAACGATAATTCATTTAGCAATTTAAGCTAGGTATCCAGGGAGATAAATGGCTCGTGACACATAAAACATCATTTTAGAAATATTGACATTTTTGCCCTTTAAGGGTTGAATTTGAAAAATATATGATGGGGAAACATGGCCTGGAGAAGAGAGTGGAAAATATGAAAATAGAGAGGACCAATAATATTTGAGGAATTACAGAAATATTCAGTCATCGAGAATTGACAATCGTCAAACACTGACCAGCCAAGTGCATGAATTTGTTCAGCTTGCAGTTAGCACTTCTTTGTTGAAAGTTCAGTCCGAGGCTACCTGTGAAGTACAAGCTATGAAGTAGGGTATTTTACTGTTGGGCAGTCTTTAGATAGTTGCCAACACTTCGATAATTGATAGCCTCCTGTTAGGAGTCTGGCACCCTCCCACCCTGGATGACAATCTGCCAGTCTGCACTCCGAACCACTACCGTATTGAGGCTTAAATAAATCGGTGACAGTTGGAATCCACTTTGCATGTTAACTGTAATAATCTTAGAGGTCAATAAACTGGTTCCATTGCAATTTTTGGCTTCCTTCATACAGTCGGAACAAATCCATTTCTAACTCTGGCCGCAATACAGTGGTGTTTAGGTTTAGCTTCAAAGAGCACAACAGTAATGTTAGCGTGGAGTTGCCTGAAGAACAGAAAGGGATGCTTAGAGCAGAGCTGAAATTCCATAGGGTCAGTTCACAGAACACGTCCATAAATGCTCACTAGCGGTGGCCAAAAGCAGCCTGTCAAAACTGGCCTGGTAACAAACTGGAATGGGTAGAGTGGTTTCTTTACTACCAACAATGGAGAAGGAAATGCGACATAGAATAAGGAAGACCGGACTGTTATCCACAAATCAAAGAACCTGGAGGTGGAACATACCGAAGGAAGCATATATTACCAGCCAATATGAATCTACGAAACAAACCATGCCTCAGACAGAAAAGACTAAAGGTGGCAAAGATGAGGTTTCCGAGGGGATGGAGAAAGGATAAAATTAGAATTTTTTTTAAAAAAATCTGGGAGCAATTAAAAGTTGAAATATTTGAAGAGATTATGAAAGGAGAGACTGGAAGGAAGAATGCTTAAGTTCACAATGTCTGAAACAATAGGAAGGAAGACGGGAGACAGACCACGGAAAAGATGGATGGGCCAGGAATAGAGGCAAAGAGATTTGTTTGGAGACTAGAGGTAGAGGGAAAAACTGTGACAGACATAGAAGATGTGTCAGGTGACCTGCCCAAGTGGAAACTTCAGATTGTTTTACATATATTTACAATTTTTTTCCCGTATATTGAATACAACATTATGTTCACCTACCACCATCCGGCCAGAAACTATTGATGTGGCTGGGCTGACCATGCAGGTCTAATACAAACCTAGTCATGTGCTGCTTTTTCATGAAAAAGATATTCCCAAATATTGTTTGTGTAGCACTTTGTTGCTGCAAACCCCTTCCTCGAAAGTCAGTAAGTGATGGATCCACTTTATCTTTCCATATTAACACCGCCTCACCAAGTAGTCTAGTAGTTCATTCGATACTCGCCAACCTGAATTCAAGGCCACAGGTTCAAATCCCATTGCAGCTAGGAATTTTTACAGGCTGCTCTTTGGTTCAGCTTCTGTACTGTAGTTCCAAGTAGAAAGGAAGTTGTCATCCTACCTCCGACACGTTGTGCACTAACATGATAAAAAGTGAGTGTTTGTATAAAAAAGATAATGAAAGCAATTGTGCAGGAGGTACATTAGATTAATGAATGATACAGAAAGCACAGATGAGCTCCTTTAACCATGAATTTAGGTTTGATAATAGAATAAAACAAACATGTATTATGTACAGCATATTTTATTTAACAGTTTTTACAATGAGATCTGGAAATTCCAGACCTCTAGTACCTCAAATTCAGCATCATAAATAAGTCATTTTTAATCAAAAATCTAGTAACATAATTAAGGAGAACAATGCTTCTGTGGACCATGTCCAAAACAAATCAGACTGAAAAGAACAAATTTTCTTTTTGCTTTCTCTGCTGTTCAAGAATAACTGCATCCTACAAAATAAACATTTCAAACTATCACATTAAATTGCTTTTCTAACAAAGTAACTGATTAAGGCAACACTGGCATAAATCAATGTATTTCTGGTATAAAATAAACGATCCCTGGAAAATAAGGCACTCATTTGCTTCAGCATTATTGATATTAATTTGATTTTGATTCTGGAGATGAAGTTGATGTCTCCGTATTTACACTCTTCTGTGGAGATGTATCATTGCTCTGTGGGGAATTAGTGACTGATGAATCAGCCGCAGAGCTAGCCTCCTTTATTGGAGAGCTATTCGTGTTTGAAGTACTTGTAACACTTGCTTCATCAGAATTTGACTTTTCTCCTTCCACCTTATTAACCTCATTTACTTTCTTTTTATTTTCAGGGTTGAAATGTCCATTCACTATTTTCTTCAGTTCTGCCAATTCATTAGGCTTCAGACTAGTCACCTTGGATTGTATTAATTCATCAATTCCCTCTGCTCCACTTTTCGCATGAGCAGCAGCAAGATCATCAAAGCTGACACCAGATTGTCCCAACAAACGACGGAAAATAACAGCCCTACTAGAATCCCTCCTTTCACCACGCATCATAGGCCTAAATATTGGCCTCAGTGAGTTCTGTTTTTCAATTATCTTCTTCTGAGATTGGATGTTCTCCTCCTCTTTATCTATTGGCCAAATAAAATCTTTGAGACCTTCAACAATGCTCACAGATGCATCACCACTGCCTTTGTTTTCTGGCCTTTCTTCTGTAAGTAAATGTTGCACAATCTGCAAAAGAAGGGGACAGATATTGTAAGCACAAAACTTATATAAAAATACATTTATAAAATCAATCAATATAAGAACCTTTTCCAATAATTCAAGAACAGAAATAGCATAGGGCTGGAAATTTTATCGAACACGTTTATAACAAATCTCCACACATAATTAAGTTTAGAAGCTGATGGAAACAAAGCAATTTATGCAGGTAATAGCAGTAATAACAAGCTATTCCACTGCACATAACAAAATACTTAAAAAAATGGAAAGTCAAAGTGACAAAATTTGAACAAGAGGGATTATATGAAAAAATAGGCTATTAAAGCTAAAGGTGATTCTCAAAACCAAGACCTGTAGGAAGAAATGCTATCAGGTGAGATAGGAAAATAAGATAAACCCATCATTCAATAATATAATGAAGGGAAGTTGCAGACAAAAAAACACACACAATTTGGACCATGCCCTTAATCATGACAGTAGAAACATATGGCTGAGCTCTCACGGAAGCGTCAGATATCCGGAATGTAGTAAGCAAATCTTCACCCCTGGAGCTCTGATAGGCATGCAGTTTCAGAGAGTACTGATGGCTCTGACTGAAAAAGTTACCGAGGTCACAAGATTTAGAGCTGGCAAGGACAGCAACAAGATGAGCAAACTGACCAATCTGATGAATAACTGGTTTGAGGTGAGGCTGATTTGAGAATTCCAACAGAGGCAGATGAACTAGTATATAAGGCAGGATATGGAACATGGCCTATGATGAGGTAGATTTCACAAGTGGTAGATTTATATTTGGTTGTATTGGGTGGAAGCAGGTTGCATATTTTGCAGCAAGGCCTACTGCAAAGGAAAGAGCTATAGGACGGTTTAGGAGCATTAAAGGGGTGGTATTAGTGAGATATATTTTTTTGAGTTAGTTGGCCTGCAGATGGTGATGTGGGGTGTTGCAGGAAGGATAGTGGAGAAAATGATCCTAGTAAATCAGAGCTATAAGGAATCTAGTTCAAGGACTCGGGAACAGAAGAGAAGAGGTTTAAAAGGACAGCATTACAATTGGTTTTGCAATAGGTTTTTGTGTGCTGAACTTATTTGCTCAGGATATCTGCTTACGGACAAATTCCGGGAGATACGTTACACAGGCTTGTGCGAGGTTGTCACAATAAAGGGTAAAAGATTCTTGATTTGGTGCATATGTTTGCTTTGGATGGATAGGCTGTAGGAGAGTATTTTGTGTGCAGCTGATTGTTTTTGGCCATTAGTTACAGGTGTTTCTACATCAAGGAAGTTGAGAGAGCAGTACTGTGTGGAGTTAGGAATTCGAAAGAAGTTTTCACCATAGGTCCAGATCATAAATCTATATATCTGAAACACTTGGTGGGTTGTAAGATCTGGAAAAAAAGGACTACATTTATAGAAAACCACTGCAGCTGCATACCAACCAAAAAAGCACAAATCTATTTCTGAACTCTTGCCAGAGCTACTCGATTTTGTTCCTACTCCTTCCCAATTCCCACAAAAGACAACCTACTACAACTTGTCTTTTTCACTTTCAACTTTGTCCACCCAACATCTCTACCACCAACCTCACTCACAGCTACAAACTAACCACCCCTAGAGAAATTCAAAACCCCTATTATGAATCAATCTTCCACACATTTCTAAATTTAAGCAAGATACTCTTATTAGGGTCACTCATTCTGCTGCACCTTCACTGGTGGTATTTTACTAAAGACTGGAACAAAAAATGTTATGAACCACTCCTACCCTCACCCCAATTAGGTCCACCCCTCCCTCAAAACCATCTATTCCGGATGCTCCTCACTTCTACCCTATTGTCTTTTTTCCTAAAGGCTCTTATCCAGCAACAATAGAAATGTCTCTAGGTCAGCACTTTGCAACCTTTTTAACCCAAGGACCTGTAAAATGCCGAAAATAATGCTAAAGACCAATGACTTGAGGACCTAATATATATATATATATATCTATATTATTAACGTTTGTGATATATTTAACTGTACCACCTAACCTAAAATCATGCTTCAAATTCCTACTTGTGAAATAAAATGAACTCTTAAAAATTAATTACATATTGATCAGATCCTTAATATTTAACAACCAAGAATAATATTACTGTTGGCTGTATGCTACACTATTCCACTAACATTTAAATAAATAAAAGAAACTAGACCTTAAACTTTCTATTTTTGTTCACATTAGGGATGTAACATATCCGCAACCACAAGTGCGGAACTTTCGCATGAAACCCTACATCCGCTTTCGCATGCTCAATTTTTAATGTGGATGTTTTGTTTACATTGCAATATATATTATTCTTCTCTTTATTCGAGATTCTGCCAGTCGTCACTTAGCTAACAAAAAAAAAAAAAAAGTGGTCGTTTTCTGATGATCTTGCAATAAAAGTAACAATGAACTAAACAGTGTTACTACCTAAGAGACGAATTTACAAGTTTGAACTTGCATGTACAGTAAAGGTCGGGCTACAATAGACCGCACTGAGCCAGCACTGTCACCGACCGACACTTCTTATTGTTGTCGCTGATTGAAGCGAGTTCAAACATCGCACCGTGTGCCGGCTGTCATTAGTTTTGTTTAATTTTTGAGGGTGCGGGCTGGTGTCAGGTTGGTCAATATGGTGAAGCGTATACAAAGAATTCAGAAATTTCCAGTTCTTTACAACTAAATGTTTTAGCGTTACTGATTGCTTTAGAAGTGTCCCTTTTTTTCAGCCTTACTTTTGGTTCGTAAAATGTAGGTAGAGTCCTTGTATGTTAGCATTAACAAATCAATGCTTTGCCAAAGGTTAAGGTCAATTTTAAGGCCTGTAAAAATTGTATCAGAGACCCGGATTCTGAAACCAGGGACCTCCCATTACCGAGTCACATGCCGCAAGCATTTGAATTTAGAAGTATTGAAAAATATGTATTCAATCATAAAAGTACATGTGTTTTGAAACAAATAAATAATATAGAAAAAAAGTACATTGATTTTACTATGTTTGAATATTTGTCATTACATCCAGATTTGTCTCTTGACTCAGATGGATACGCCGTACGATTAGGGCACAAAGTCTTGTTTGAATCCCTGTCTCAGCTGTAATTTTCATGGGTCGTTAAATTGACAGTCACCTCTGGCAAAGCTTTGATTTGTTAACACCAAGATTGCTGGGACGCTACGTGGTTCGAATTTCACGTTAATCTGTAGGTCTCCTTTTAAAAATAAGTTACGATAGAGGTGTACTGCGCAGCTGATAAACTGACTGGAATTTTTAGATCACATGACATTATTATTTTACAGAATTTTTGCAGTCTGTATTTAAATTAAAATGTATAATAATCCTATTATTTTTCGTTCAAAAAACATTGAATGAATCAAAAGGAACCTCAAACAAAACAAACACGTTAAATGTGAAGTGAGGAACTTGACATTTCATTGTGACTATGTTGATCTACACGAGAATATTTCAATCCAGTACAGTAGTGATCATTTGTCAAAACTGCGTTGGGATACTATTTTCGTACATAAGAGATCAAACAGTGAGGTGATAACTGGAGACCGGGAGGGGGGTATTACTTTCATTGATTATAAAGTACGCCTACGCAAAATAAATTACAGTTCTCTATAATAAAGTACGGTTGATAACCCTAGCTGCGATCCCCCAAATCACTTTAAAGGTATTTTTTTTTAACAATTCCGTGTACAACAAAGTGTATACGCTAAAGGAGACTGAAGACAGTAGGAACCAGTCTGTCTCACAGACTAGCTAAGGACCAGTGTGGATACGAGGAGGGCAAGCCGTCACTCGTCCGAGTGTGGCTTGACATTAAAGCAGCCTATTCACGGTCCAACTTATAGGACATCCGTGTAAAACTACCGTAGGATGTACTCAACCATTCACGCTACTCTAGATATTCCAAGCAATCCATTCCACTCTAACTTCATTGCTGCACACCATGTGTCCTTATCGCACACTCTTAGAATGTTTACTCCAATAGCTTCCTCCAATAACTATGGCTTGTTTGACAGCAAGGACTCTTTTGGGTTGCCTGCGAGTCCAACAACATCCAACACCTCCTACATGTATTTCACAGACCATCAAGAGTTCTTTTATCAAAAATCGGATCTCGCAGAACCTACAAGTTGTACTGTGAATGCGCCACTAGAGCAGTGAGAAGGTGGGTGGCGAGCATGGAACTGAGCATGGCGGATAGGCGGCAACTGCCTGGCCTCACATTCTGGAGGATGCCAGTTCGAATCCCCGTCCGGGAATCCATATTTAGATTTTCCATGGATTCCCCAAATCACTCCAGGCGAATGCATCCTTTAAAAGACCATGGCTGAATTCTTTCCAGTTCCTAGACCTGATCTTTTCACACCTCTAATGACAGACATTGACGAAGCATATAGTTATAAGAAAAAAAAAAGTGAGCACGGATATGAGCGAAGGAGTGGCCTTGTGCTTGAATTAGTATATCCACATATCCACAAAATCCGCAAAGTACACATGACAAAGACTGGTTGTTAGACGCGTGGGTAATTACATAAATAATTTAATTCACTTATGAAATCATCCCACATTTTTGTTGTTGAAACAGGCAAAAATAAATCAATATGGCAGTGTTATATGGAAATAAAATTTAATTATGAAAAAAAAAGATTCATTTTAATTTTGATGAAATATTAAAATCAAAATTTATAAATTTATTTTTCCACACATCTGTGGAAGCAGATGTGAAGCTTTGAATATCCGCATCTGCAAAGATGACATCCGCAACAACCCTAATTGACATCACCACTCACGTTACCGACCATACCATGTACTGCAGTATCTCACACCTACAAGACCATCAGAAAATAACTGCATTCCTTTTGATGACAACTGGAAGTGAATGTACTAAATTGGAACAATGCTGGAAATGCCAGATTTTTCCCTGGTCATTGGAATATTCGTACCTTTTAAAAAGTTTGCTTCAAGTTTATATTCGCTTATAGCCTTATATAGTACGAATATAATACAAAATTTATTACATTCTACCTATGGACCACCTGAACCATATACAGCGGACCACAGGTTGAGAAACTGCTCTAGGTGCATGCCGCCAGACAGGTTTAATCAAGAAGTCTGACCAGTGGAGGAATCTCTTGCCCCTATACGCAACTTCACTTTGTGAAATATTAGGAGGAGCAAAAACTAATCAAATACCTGGTCGTAAGGCAATCTTATATTTTATTACAAATTCATAATAACCCTTTTAAAGAACCAATTTAGTAATTACTTGTAGCAATCTATACAGCAACCTAGTATCAACAGCAATTCTAATTAGTTACATATTAATTATTTTTTGGATAATATGGATGTCCAGTAGGATAAGGAGTCTGAATAACCCCTCTGCACAGAATCTCTCAGAGCTGCACATAAATGCAAGCTTGAAAACATGAACTCTCAATTTTATGAGTGGTAGCTTCTAGCCCTTCCAACGCAAATTATGACTCTCGTCAATCTGCATTTCTGGATGAGCCGAATTTTTTTTTCCACTTATGGCTTCACACCTTAATCTCGAGGTCATTAGAGGTGGGAAAGGATTGCGGACAAGGAACAGTAAGGAAGCATCCCGGCATTTGCCTGGAGTGATTTAGGGAAAATATGGAAAACCCAAACCTGGATGTCCAGGTGGGGATTCAAACCTGCATCCTCCCGAAAGCGAGGACAGAGCATTAACCGCTCACCCACCATGCTCTGTGGGATGAGTTAACAAGTGTATCCATTTTTTAACAGAAGATTAGAATTTGATTTTTTCACTTGTAACTGTTTTTATTTGTGGTAAACAAAGAAGAATAAAATATGCACTTTGTTTAAAACAGGAAAGTTTAGATAATTATTGAAAGTACAGATGAAGACTTAATTTTTTTTATGTTTTTTTAAAAAAAGGTAAATATTCTTTGCAATGGTGCCATGTTAGTACTGCTGCACTTTACAGAACATGTTAATAGAATGGGGTAACTGTAACACTTGGTTGCATGCTAAATTGTTTGCTATGTTGTATGAAAATGGGACAATCTACAATTCAAAATAAACCTTAAATTCAATCCTCCACTCAAGAACTTTAAAGTAACAAAGCCAGATTTTATATAGATAGTAAAACCTTCACAATTGTATATTAGTGTCCTTCCAACTTTAAAGCATTTACATATTTAACTGCAAAAGAAAAAGTATCGTTTAGACGAGAATAGAAATGGCGCAAAAAAAGTCAATACTGACACTTTACGCCAGCTTTCTTATGCTATTTTATGATAAGGTACTTTTACCCTTACCTCCCTGACAGAACAAATAAGTACCATTATTTTTACCACCATATAATTCGACGATACCATTGTGCACTGCATTGTTAATGCCTGTTGATCCATTGTTGTACTATTAGGTCAGACAATGACCACATTTATTTTAAATTCTGCCTGAAACTGCTAAGCAATTAATTTTCCAAGTTGGGGCTTTACAGCATATTGACAACAGTAACAAGTGCTAAATTACAATGCATTTTAAGATGATAATTTACTTGGTTAAGTGTCAATTTCTGTTATTACTCTTAGTTTGAACATTTCACCATATATATTTTACCTATAAAATATGTTTTACTAGTTTCTTTTCTAAATAATCGAGAAAAACCGACAAGAACTAATAAGTACAATCTGGGACTTCTGGTTAGTTTTATACAAATTATTGGTAAATAGATTTAGAAAGTATACAATTGGTTTTATTATTGTTTTATATATTTTCAAATCGATATTTCTAAGAACTACACTCTGATTGAAGCTCTTCTCTTAGAAGTTTATACATTATCGAAGCAAAAATGAAATGACTGCAAAGTTCTCAGATTACTCATTACGTCAAAGTGGTCTTAGAATTTTCTGGACAAAAATGGATCAATGGTGATGTTATCTATCTATTTTGATTATTATTTTTCATTAGTTTCATTTTTAGAAAAACAAAGATGTTTTAGGACAGATCGACATCGTGGTCATTAGCGCCCTAAAAAACAAAGAATTTTGGCCGAGAGAATCACGCCCAACCGCAAGGGGCTTTCTAACAACTTATATGCTGATGGCAAACTAAAAAGAGGAGAATGCAGGGCCGTAGCTAAGGGGGGGGGGGGGCATTGTGGGGCAATGCCCTACCTTAAAATTCCAATGCCCTACCTTAACCATCAACTAAGATAATTTGCTAATTAACTGTTTGTTAATAGTATGAAATGATGGGAAAAAATAACTTACTACTAACATAGCTATGTGTAAATAATTCCAAATTAACCACAGTTTGTCAATATCATAGTATATATATATATATATATAATTCTTTATTCTGCTCTCACACACATGACACCATCACTACCTTAGGTTACAGGCGGGTGGAGTGTTTGTCCAAAAACATTGCCTCCAACATAATGAAGATATTACAATCCTTTACTGTCGGTGTGTCTTGTTGTTGGATATCAGTTTGCTAGGAGACTGAGCAGTCTTCTATGTCTATTGTCACTATTGTCATAGCGACCAATTGAGTTGACCGCCGAGTTTTTGCAGTGCCTAACATTTTTGTAAAATATTTCCGCCTGCTGACGGAATAAGTCGTTCAATTTAGGTATACCAGCGTCCTCATGTAGTGCATCTGTTGGGTACCGGCGTGGAAGATGGAGGGCTCTCTTTAAGGCCCTATTTTGAATGATGTAAAGCTTTCTGGTTTGCTTGTCACTGGCGTATGTCCACACAGGACACGCATATTCCGTTATGGGGTGTACGAGCGAGGTGTATATTTTGACTCCTGTGGAAGGGGCTAGTTTGCTGTCTGTGGGGATTTCTCTACCATGCAGGCGAAGTGATGGCAAGATGAGTTGACAGACGCCAAGTCACTTGGTTAAAATAATGGCTTGGGTCTTGGCGAGATTTATATCTATACGCCACCTGCTATCCCAGGCCGGTTACCTGGAGAACTTCCTATAGTCACCGGGGGAGGGGTAGTGCTCTACCATTGCTGGTTGGTACATCAGTGGTGTACAGGGAGTATAGCACTGGCCCAAGCACGGAGCCCTGAGGAACTCCTGCCTAGATGTAGTCCTGGTAGAGGGGTAAGCCTTGTCCAGCTTGACGCTGAAGGTCTGGCCAGTGAGGTAGGTTTTTTTAAGTGCTTTACGTCTCAACACCGAGGTCTTTAGAGACGGGAAAAGATGGGGGGCAAGGTTGGGGAAGGAATTCGGCCATGGCCTTTTGAAGGAAGCATCCTGTCATTTGCCTGGATTGATTTGGGAAACCATGGAAAACCCAAATCTGGATGCCCGGACGTGGATTCGAACCGCCGTCCTCCCGAATGCGAGGTGAGAACGCTAACCGTTACACCGCCACGCTCAGTAGTGAGGTAGGGTTTTAGAAGCTTCACGTATGGCCAGGGATACCCTGTTCGTAGAGCTTGAGCAGGAGTCCTGGGTACCACATAGAATCGAAGGCAACCGAGATTTCAAGAATTACCGTAGCGCTGTAGTTCTTGAAGTTTAAAGCGTGGGTCATCGCTTCAGCTACCCGCATCAAGTGCTGAGTGGTGGAATGACCACGTCTAAATCCCAGCTGGTGATTTGGTATAACATTAGCGTCATCGATGAAGGCAGATAGACGTTTTAGTAGCAGCCGTTTAAAATCTTTGCTAATATATGGAAGCAAATTTATAGGCCTGTAATTCTGAGGTAGGTGTTTGTCTTCCAAAAATTGTGGATTTCCACTATTATAGCGTTTTTCTGCAGTCAAGGGTAAAGCTGTTGTGTCAAGATGGCATTAAAGATAGTGTCGAGGTGAACAGAGACCTCTGGTGGTAGGTGCCTGAGGAGAGTGTTGCTGATCTCATCACGCCCTGGTGCTTTGTGCGGGTGCAATTTCGACAGGTATCTCCTCCAGGGTGATATATTCTATTTTATGATCGTCTTCAGCTTCAAGGTAGACTCTCAAGCATCGGACTGCTGTAAGGTGAGTGGGGTTCAAATTTTGTTTGCGAGGGCTGGAAGTTTTTCACGAAGACTTCAGCAAGTGCGTTGACCTTTTCCTCCGGAGTGACGGCTAGGCCTCTTTTGCCGTGCAGGGGAGGAAGTCACTGCCTTTGCCTGATGAGTCTTCTTGTTTGTAGCTAAAGAGACCCATCATCCAGGTGGAGCATGGAGACTCTCTAGTCCCACTCTTGGTCCGATGCTTAATCAGGGTAGCTTTATTTCCCTTTGCAAGCGATTTAGTAGTCTTCTGGTCTCCGGATTTTCATAAGCCGGTTTTTTGTGGCGGATTTCCACCAGGAAAAGGGGGGGGGGGGGAGCTGCAGAGTTGGAGCTGGTCTGGGTATCCTCACTGGAGTACAAGCTGCGGTTTCATCTTTGACTGCTGCCTCAAAAGACTGAAGATCAACGTCAATGTCGTTAATTTCGGGTGGATCAGCTTGCTTAATCGGTAGGAACACCTGTTAGCGCCTCCAGTTTGTTTTACGGTAGTTGAAAGACGGGTCTTCATGAATTTGCCAGGGTCCAACCTCGGCCTCTACCATAACTGACAGTGGTCTGAGGAGAGTCGGTTAGGACTGAGCTGGCAACATAAACCTGGATGCCCTTGGTGATGACTACATCTGGTCTGTTACCGTTGCTTCTGGTGCTCATATGCACATTTTGTATCTAATTGTGAGGCGTCTCAATGCTATACTCACTGCATTGTTGTACCTACCATTCCAGTCGGAATGTTTAGCATTAAGGTCACTGCCGATCAGAACTTTTCCACCGACATCTGCCAGAGCCGTAAAGTCAGCTTCTTCGAGCTATCTTCGAGGAGGCCAGTAGCATGAGATAACTGGTTAACTTCCCATTAGCAGTAGCCATTTCGACTCCGACAGCTTCCATCTGCTGAAGGGGTGGTAGGACTATTTCATGGTATGGAATGTTGTTTTTAATGATCTTGCCCTATTGTGGGAAGGTTGTCCTGGTGCCTGGAGATGGAGTCTGGTCTTAATGCAACATGCTATTTGTTGTTGGAGTATGGTCTGATGGCTTTTCCCATTCAGTTAATAGTCCTCCAAGTCCGTCACTTGCTCTCTTGAAGGCCGAGCAGCCCTTATACACTTCCACAGTTGGAACACTTGGTGGATTCTCATCCCTTCTGTGACGTGCATTTTGTAGAGTCGTGTTGGCCTGCACACTTGATGCAGACTGGACGCATTTTACAATTCTTGGACACGCGACCTAAACACTGGTAGTTTTAACATTGCGCAGGTTTGGGCATTGACCAAAGTATCTCAACCTTCATTTTGAGGTGCCAGATTCTCTCCACCCTCCGTTTTCCTGGCGGTCCGCAAGGATCACCAAGAATATGGGCATTAATATGTTACTGTCAGGATGGTGAAGTTGGGCCACCGTTTGTACAGTAAAGCCCATCTCTGACAGTTCTTCTTTCAGTTCAGTGGGAAATGTTCTTGGGATGCCCCTGAAGACTACTTTGAGCAGTGGAACAGCTCCAATAGGAAAGGTGTAATATGGGATGTTACTGTCCTTCAGCATCCCTGTAGCGGATGTGGTGAACGTGAATTTGATCTTATCACCACCCGCAGTTTTGGCAGCGAAGGGACTCTTCACTATAGCTTCAACCATATCGTGGAGCGTCTTATTGCTGTGGTCAAATTGCACCACAATAGGGGGGATGTGTGAAGATCTCTGTATTGATGGCGCTTCTTCAGTTTCGGACTGCTGGGGTTGAAACTGGTTTCTAGTTTCCATGGTGTTGGAGTCCAGCGCTGGTGGAGTTTTAAAAGTTTGCTGAGGAAACATGTGAAGTCCTCCACATCGGCTCACTGCTGGGGTTGGTGGGTGAACTCTCGTCGTCTCTTACAACAGTTGGGCTTCCAGAGCTACAAGGGACATCCCGAAAGTAATGCAATTTTTTTTTTAAAGTAATTTATTGAACAGATTTCCACAAATACTGAAAATTCTTCAAATTCCTTGGGTCTCTACACATTTTTCCCCGCGCTTCTGCCATGACCGGTACACGCCCTGGAAGAAGTCTTCGGGGACCTCTCGCGAAGTGTTCGTCAAGGCTGATTGGATCCCTTCAATGAACAAAAAACGGGGTCCTTTCAGGGCTGCCTTAATCCAAGGGAACAAAAAGAAGTCTGCTGGGACGACATCAGGGATGTAGGGTGGGTGGGGCAGCGTTGGCACCTGGCGTTTTTCCAGGTACTCAAGGACTCGTAGCACTTTGTAGGAAAGCGCGTTGTCGTGATCGAGTTCTTGGAAATGACATTCATTCAACTGTTTCATGTTACTTGAATTCTTTCACCATGGCAAAATAGCTGCCTTGTATGATGGAAAAAGAATTGTCTGGCTCCTCGAACAGTCAAGACACTTGGTGATTAAAAAAGTGGTAAATGATAATTATTCATCAATTTTGATGAATTTAGACGAAATTAAAAATGACAGATTTTATGGTGACGATGTCGCTTAGAGTGTCAGCATTAAAAGTCATACTCAATTTGAAATTCTGCATGGCCATGGTTGTGGAAAAAAAAAATCTTATTCATGCTTCAGCCTGCAGACGCAGCTTTACAAGCCAAAAGTACAGGATTGAAAGATGCCATAACAATCTTAAAGTGCGTCCAAAATAAAAAAAACAGATCAGATGAAATGTATCATCAGCTTTTGGAAGAAGTCTAAGACAAGCGGCAATTCCGATAATAGGACCCATATCTAGAAGAGGCTCAAGAGGCAAGTCAAAAAATCAATTTGTATCGATGTTTAATAGATGATGGCCCTTCCAATCCCTCTGCGAGACTAAATATAGACGACCAAGATGTTCAGCCATTTAAATCTGATTATTTTGAAACACTGTACATATTAATTGTTGAGTTATAAAGAAGATTTTTGGACAACGACTATCTACTGAACTCATTAGTGAGCCTCAATGAGATGGATATAGACAAAATGGTACCGTTGAAAAATTTAGGTAATTGGTGAGAAAATTCTACTTGCTGCTTGTAAAATATTGTCGCACATCAAGTGGATCAGGCGACGAAGAAGGAAAGACTGTCTTAGCGTAGTGGTTACGCTAAGAAACAGTGGGACTAAAGGTCGTGGGTTCGAATCCTTTAAGTGCTGTAAAATTTTAATTTCTTAACTTTGTAAACTATTCTGGAATATTCTTGTTGTTACTAGTGTTAATGTTCTAGACTGTTCTTCATCACTATATAAGCGATACTCCTTTCTAGCCGGAGTCAGTTCGTTCCATGCTTCTATACTGTGCCAACTGTTGATAAAGCTTCGTTGCCTTAAACTGAGTGTTTCGTCTACGACCCCGCTACGCCCTAGGATTCTGAATTTGGTTTACTACGTGACAATATCAGTGTTATTTGTTTATGTCCAATCATAATTTCAAGTTTGAATATATTTTTATGCCACATGGTGTTGAAACGTTTAGCCCATGTTAATTGTTAAACACCTTACCCCAAAATCAGTCGAAACTGCTGGTGACAAAAGAGCTGGCTAATTCCTCAGACAGAAAATTTCATTGGCAATTCAATTTGGAATTCAACCAGCATTCTTGATACCTTGCCACAGGGGCACTAACTATATTTTAATAATTTTTTAGGATTTTTAAGTAGTTTGTACATAGTAGGTAGATTTTTAAGTTATTTTATTCTTTTCTTTTTTTAATGTAACCTATAAGTTACTATGCAATGAATAAATTAGATTTTTCAGTTTGAACTGATTTTTCAGGTCTAGCAGTTCCATCAAGGGAAGAGGCTACCGTGATCAAAGCTTATTTGAATTGTCGCAAAGATAAAATGGAAAACTCAGTGCAAGTTTTGTACATGGAGGAAGGAAATATATGGAGACTACGCAAGAGACCTTCACCACGCATTGAAGTGAAGCCGGGCGGAGGAGGAGTGGGGGGCTAAGCCGAACCCATACAGACACAGGGTATATGTACAAAATCCTCAAGGGGACTCTAGGATAAATGTAACGCCGCAATCTGGTGATGGATTATTATGCAACTCGATGTGGCAAATAAAAAAATGAATATCCTGCTTAGTTTTAGAGATATTCTGTCTCAAATGTGAAATGTTTTTAGTTGAAATTCAGAAGAAAAAATTGGTCAAAGTAAAATTTGATGATGGATTTTTATTTAAAAAGACGAGACAAATAAAAAATAATATTTTTCGATATCTCGTCTAGTTCTTGAGATATACTTTATCAAAAGTGAGGTTTCTTGAGTCGAAATGCAGAAGAAAAATTTCGCAAAAGTCAAATTTAATGATCGATTCTTATGTAACACGACGAGACAAATCGAAAATAAAGAATAAAATTTTTCGATATCTTGGTAAGTTTTCGGGATATACTGGGATTGGGTTGATATACGGCCTGGATCAAAAATTAATTCTGCCAAAGTCACAATGGTGGACATGCAGAACTGATATTTCAGTTTTTTTACTACCACTTGTGGTTAGGTTGAAATGCGGCCTAGATCAGAATATAAATAGTTATCTTGTTACCATACATCTTAAGCTTAATTGGAAATACCCGGAAGCAGTTTATTTCGCGATACACATTTTGTCACTAACTAGGTTCTCATGAAATTACTAACAGTAATAGATAAATTCTTTGTCCCTTATGGAACAACAAAACCATTCTGGTACAGACTGCATTAAGACCTAACCACAATCTCCATTAAATTGCTGCTATAGAATCAAACTATGTAGACATACCCACACACACGTATTTGATTCGGAAACTGTATTTGCAGTAACAACATCGTTTGCTTCATCAAGATTCCTAGATTTGCATAGCATAATTTAAACACATTTAATTTCATCATACACTGTCAGTATAAACTGCAACGTGACGAGAGAAAGCGCAATACTAAATTCTCTGAATCGTGATGTAAAAAACACCCCTTTAAATCTCATTTTCAACACTCGTTAAAAAGTAATGCTAGTCTATTATGTGCAAAGTAGCAAGGTATGCTGATTTCCTATACTACACCAACAAAAATTTGAGAAAAAAGTCATCCCATTGAGAGCTAAGACTAAATATTTATAGACAGGCACCGAAGTTTGCAAAACCTACCGCCCACTTCAAAAACGATAATTAGAATTAAACTTGCTTATGAAATGATATTCCAGGTGCTTTCCTCTCTTGCCTATTTGTGCAACTGTATGCAGCACAAGATGGCATTATAAAACACTTATACACATTACAAAATGAAATAATCACAGCATCTAACACAATGTGAACATCGCATTTGTTTGGGATCGCAATATTGCCGCTGCCGCCACTGCGCATGCGCGAGAGTTTAGAGCCTGCTTCACAGATTTAACGTCACTTCTCCTCCATATATTTCCTTCCTCCATGGTTTTGTACAGCAGCGAGAGGCGTTCAAAGATACATATGATTTTTTGCATCTGTGGTGACCATAGGATGTAGTATTGCTGAGTGCGAATCTACGTTTTCAACTTTGACTGCAATCAACAGGCCTCAGAGGCTATCAGTGGGTCATGAATTTCTGGCCTTTGAAAAGAAAAGAACGAAGTCAATTGATCTGAATGAGATCCTTTGCATTATTAACTATATGGCCAATCAAAGAACTCAGCTTGTTTAAGGAAGGGATTTTTATTATTATATTAAATATATCATGTTTGTGGAAATGATATAAACTTGATAAATGAATGTTTTGACTTCTGACAATTAAGTACTACCTCACTCGCAATCACGACAAAAATTTATTCATCAGATTAGATCAAGTAAAATTTTAACTTCCGCCCTACCTGTAACCGTCGCTGCCCTACCTTAAATTCAACTCTAGCTACGGCCCAGGGAGATTGTGACCAGAGATTTTCAAACAGACATTGGCTACTGGAAATAGGATAAAAAGGTCTTAAATTTAGCATCAAATTTTCATGGCAGTGAGGAAACTACTGTTACCTGGGCGGGTCTTGGGCATCTTCGGCCGGTAATAGGGGGCCCCCCCTCTGGCAGTGGGTCCCATGGCATTTCACCTCCTGCCATCCTATTGTTACACCATTGGTTACACGCAAAGAAAAAGATGGATTGAAGTTAACAGTTTCCTTCCCAAGAGTCGTCAAGGACTACAATACATTCATGGCGAAGGTTGATCCTGCCGATGGCTTTGTGCAATGCTGACACAAAATCATCGAAATCATGGCAGATTGTTTTGGGGAAATTCTGGATATTGTATTTGTCAATGTCTGTAACAAACTAACATTTGAAAAAAAAAAAAAAAAAAAAATCTGTACAAACTTTCAGAAGATCAGTTACACAGCTTAAGATGACTATGAAGGCTATCGGTAAGAAAAGGTCATCTACAGATATTGCATCAAGCCCTCGCCCGCTCAAACACAAGTCAGACTATTCCGCAACAAGAGAATTTGTAAAAATCAGACGAAGGTGTGAATATGTAGTATGAAGATAAAAACATTCCAAATGTTCCCATTACAATGTCTTTTTGTGTCTGAATGAGAAAAAAGAATTGGTTTGTTGAATATCATGAGAAGCATTTCATACCAATATGAACATAATTTCAATTGTTATTTCTGTACATCCTGTGATAACAACAAAGTCGCTGACTGTACTTATTTGTACCAACTTAGTAATTAGCCCTTAGAGTAAAAATTTTAAAAAAATGTATGAGTGTTTAATTTCAAGTACCTTTATACAAATATATAACTGAAATTATAAATTTCCCTGTATTTCCAATAGCCAGTAGAAAAGGGTTGAGATGGAAACAGATGTGAAGTGTGGTCAAGTGAAGAATGGGAAGTTGATTTTTTTTTTTTTTTTTTTTACACTAATGGCTTTACGCCAGTTGACGTCAAGGCAATTAGAGGCGGGATGGGACTGGGGGCAAGGAACGGGACGACATTCAAGCCAAGGCCTTTTGAAGGAAGCATCGCAGCATTCGCCTGCAGTGATTTGGGAAAACCATGGAAAACCCAAATTTGGATGCCCGGACAGGGATCGAACCGACGTCCTCCCAAATGGGAAGTTGATAATATAATAATGGTTACGATTCTAGAATTAAATTATAAAAAATAATAAATTGTAAAGCACATGGATAAACAAGTCGTTTGACAATAGGTTCTGGAACATTTAATAGGAAACACAAAATAGCTTTCTTGTAATATTTAATTTTATGTTTGTAATCCTAGATTACTTTTTTAATATAGTGAAATCACGTAACTAGTTATCTTACATTATGAGATCTGTACAACTCACCAAGGATATCAGGCCCATATTTCTATGGTAAAAAATCAGCAATCATCCAGACTCTTATATACAAAGACTAATTCATTAACCATTATCTCCCATTCAGAACACATTAGTGCAAACATACAAGGTCTGTCCCAAAAGTAAGTAGAATGATTTTTTCCCGCCGACGCGGACGACTGGAGTGGGGTGATTGTTGGCGGGAAACGTGGTGGGGAGTCTTAGGAAAGCAACGCGACCTGCGTCAGTTGTCTGCAGGCCGTTACAGTGTGCGTATCCCTGATAGACTTGGACCTAATTCGAGAGTCGCGTCACGAGTTCACGATGTCACGTTCCATGGAGCAACGATAAGCGATAAAAGTTTGTGTTAAGCTCGGAAAATCGGGTTCGGAGACCTTGACCATGATCAAGGATGCTTATGGAGATGAAGCAATGTCCCAAGGAATGGTTTTCCGCTAGCACAAAATGTTCCGGGAGGGTAGAGAGAAGGTTGACGACGAGGAACGCTCTGGACGTCCGTCAACGACACAGTGCGAAGAAAATGTGCAAAAAGTGAGAGACATGCTCAATTCCGACCGACACCTGAGTATCAGAATGTTAGCAGAAGAGTGCAATATTCCAAAAACCACAGTGCATCGCATTCTTACAGAAGATTTAGCCATGAGAAAGGTGTGTGCCAAAATGGTCCCGAAAGTCCTGTCGCCCAATCAGAAGGCTGCTCGTGTGGCAATCTCGTGTGATCTCTTGGAACGCTGTGAAAGTGACCCGAATTTTTTAGATAACGTGATTACTGGTGACGAAACATGGGTCTTTGAGTACGACCCCGAGTCAAAAAGACAAAGTGCAGAATGGCACACAAAGAATTCCCCGCGGCCGAAGAAGGCAAGGATGAGCAAGTCCTGGGTAAAGGCGGTGCTCATTGTCTTTTTCGACTCAAAAGGTATTGTCCACAAAGAGTTTGTGCCTCAGGGTCAGACAGTGAACAGTAAGTTTTATTTGGAAGTTCTCGAAAAGCTGCGGAAGAGTGCAACACGTCCGGAAGGAGATCTTTGCCAACTGGAGACGGCACCACGACAACGCACCGCCCCACACCGCCTCCATCGTGACCAAGTACCTAGCCAAGCACAAGGTGGCAAAACTGCCCCAAGCGCCCTACAGCCCCGATCTGGCTCCGGCGGACTTCTTTTTGTTCCCAAGAATAAAAAGGAGCTTAAAAGGCAATCATTTTGGAATGCTGGATAACGTCAAAGAGGCCGTGACGAGATGCCTGAACGAGGTTCCAGTCGAAGCCTTCCAGGAAGCATACCGCCACTGGCAGAGGCGCTGGCAACGGTGTGTCGATGCACAAAGGTGCTATTTTGAAGAATTTTAGTAATTTGTACTTTGATATACAATAAATTGTTTTTCGTGGATTTATTCTACTTACTTTTGGGACAGACCTTGTAAATGACACTGCATGAATTGACTGCTACCAGACTTGTCACTGAGGTCTACATAGTGATTTGTTATTAATGGGATATGCCAGACTCAGGAACACCTTTACTTACAACGCAATCACTATCTGATGATCACCTAGGCTCACAAATAGGAATTGGTCCCTAGACAACTGAAAGATAACTTGATCTGATGCATAACATTTTGACCAATGTGTAAGATTCAAGTAGGGTGCAAGCTATGTGACAGTGAATCAAACATATTTATTTTTTACTTGTGGCTTTACGCCTCATCCTCGTCGAGGTCATTAGAGGCGGGAGGGGACTGGAGGCAAGGAACTGGGAGGAATTCGACCATGACCTTTTTAAGAAAGCATCCCGGCATTTGCTTGGAGTGATCTGGGGAAACTGGAAAACCCAAATCTGGATGGCCGGACGGGGATTCGAACCGGTGTCCTCCCGAATTCGAGGGAATAGAACACATAGTGAAATCTTTTGGTAGTTCTATAATGGTGTGGGCCCAATTTACCTAATATTGTCTGGTACCTCTGGTAAAACTGAAAACCAGTCCACCACAGGAAATTGCTATGCTCAGCTGTTTGGTGACCATTAGCAGCACTTTATGCAATTCACATACCCCAACAATGAAGGGAAGTCTCAGGATAATAAAGCACCCTGCCACCAGCCCATACTGAGCATGGTGGGTTAGAGAAGCATTCCCAATAATTCCAGTGTGATCTCGATATCAGACATGAACCCCATGAAGCATAGTTGGGATACAATTGAGAAAGCCATTCATGTACAAGGTCAGGCACGTGGTTATTGAGACAGCACGGCTGCAAATCCCCCCCTCTTCGGACTTTCGTCTATTAGATGAATCCACGCAACATCAAGTCTGCACTTCAAGATAAAGGGGCACCACATGTTATTAAAGGTATCCCACGATTTGATGCTTTAGTGTATTCAATATTAAATGAAGACCATTCCCTGCATAAATGAAGATTTTGAAATCTGAAAAATATTTCTTGGAATATTGAGGTTGTCCAACTAATGATAAAACCACCTACAATACAGATTTTGACACCACTTTGAAGAGAATAATTACAGAATATGTAGAATTTTGCTTTCATTTTCAGCATATAAGAATGCTGATTTTCCATAGATATCTTCCTAGTGACAAATATGTCTATAGTTATCAAATTACCTGGTAAGCCAGACATGCTCTGGTCACTGCACTATCCAAGTCCTCCTCTTTATCCAAAAGCACCCGTGACAAAGTACGAATTGTAAATGCTTTAACAGTCTTTGCACATTTTACTTCTGCAACAGCAAAACCATTGGCAAAACCTTTAACAACAGCTCTAAACCTGTCAAGCAGGCTGTATCTGCGAAGGGCTTCCAATAGCAGTGATGGTGCCAATTTTTGGGATTCATGACTCACCAGTATCAACCCTTGGTTTGAATCTCCATTTATTTTCTCTAACCACTGTAAGAAATCTGCTAAAGCAGATATCTCACTTTTAGTCTTCAACACCTGTAAGAACAGAAAAGTCATTTAGTAAATACAACAGTAGTTTAAGTAAATAAATATGAAATGAAATTGCAATGGAGCACATGCTCCAGTAGCAATTTCCCTAAACACTCATCTTCCCCCCTTTTCTGCATACACCTAACTTTACCCTTTACAAATTTTTACTTTAAATTCTTTCAACATTTTTGGCAAATTATTCATTTCTCTTGGTAACTTATTCCAATCCCTGACACCCTTACCTTAAAAAAATATTCCTACACCCTTGTGCCTGAAATCGAGTGCCAGCTTGCGGTCATGGTCATCTTTTCCCTTCAATGCATTACTTTTAATTCTTACACCAATATATTTCCATGCCTCATCACCAATATACACACTGTACACTCCCATGACCCTTCTATGTAGATAAGTAGAATATTTTGATATTGCTAATTACAATTTTTATGCTGCTTCAGTTATATCTATATGACAAAAATGGAGGAAATGTATATTACTTTTAAGCCGAAATAAAATTTTCACTAACCAATGCAAATAGAGACTCAAGTTTGGTCAGTGTGTAGACATTAACACAGACAACACTCAACCAGCCTATGTTGCTGTATTAATGGCCAGAGATGTTATTACATAGTAGAGTTTATGAGTATTATTTACTAATGTTTATTTACTTCTGAGCTTCCGCAAAGAAATGAATTATCAAAAGTTGAAAATAAGTATGAATTGCATTTAAATTAACATATTCATTAATTGTTTTGTATTTTTTATTCATTTAATGTAGATGTTTTCTTAAACTGGCCATATACAGTTAAGATTTTTTTTTTACTGATGGCTTTACACCTCATCGACATTAGAGGTGGTACAGGGCTGGAGATTAGGAGAGGGAAAGAATTCTGTCATGACCTTTTGAAGGAAGCATCCCGGCATTTGCCTAGAATGATTTGGGGAAACCCATATCTGGATGCCGGACGGGGATTCTAACTGCCATCCTCCCGAATGCGAGGCCAGAACGTTAAACTCATCCACCACACTCTGTAGTTAAGAAAAGCTTTCAGTTTCAAGCAGCAATGATAGAAGTTTTGATTCCATTGAAATTTAGTCTGGGTCGGAATGAGAACAGGAATTTGAGATTACAGCAGAGGGTATGAGTAAATTTAAAAATAGTTTTCATGAGCGCCATGTTACTGAAAAGATTACTTTATATGGATGAAAGTAGTTCTATATTAATAGCAATTTATGTGGTCTTGCCCAGGATTAAAACTATTACGTGGCATAATGTAAGTTAAGATTTTAACTTTCATTTGCTTTCACTGACATCACAGGTCATTTCAGTTAGCAGACCAGAATTACAAACTTTTTGCTACAATACACTAGGAATTCCACCAAGCATGATTTTACTACTTTTCTTTTTAGCCAAGCAACTGAACAAATGAATTGCCAGAAAACTCTGGTGATGGAATTAGAGGATAGTTTTGAATAACAGATTTCAACCACTAGGAACACAGTGAAAATTAAAACTAATCCTTGTAACTTAATTTTCATTTTTGTACTACCTGGAAAATTATTTAGCATAGGGCTGAAATTACAACATAGTTTACATAGATATGTCTAAACAGAATACAGGATAACATTTTTAAGAAAAAAAAAAGCCACTTAAAAGGAAATTTGTATATTGTCATTATAGACCTGGGGGAAAAAAATGAACACAATGATTCACACGATTGTCTGCAAATAGGATTTAATGAAACTTGCATGTTGCAAAATGTAGATCTCTACAGAAGTATCAACGTAATTTAAAGTACTCTATATTGTGCATATTTAATGATTGCAACATCTTAATGCTGCTAAATTCCTTTATTGTTTATCCTGCAGTTCCCTTTAATTGTATTTCAATAAATAAATGACACTGTTTGAATGCAAGACCCTAACTGTTACTCCTTATGAAGAAACCATTTGTGTCCTAGATTTTAGTAAATCTCTGAAGAACAATTACATATTGCAAAGGATATAAGGAGCCTTAGTTAAAGTGATTTCTGTAATTATCAAACAAACCATACTTTGCAACTCGTGACAGCAGTTTTGTAACTTACATATGGATTTGCATAGCTAAAGGTATTACCAAACTAATGCTCGGTGTAGCTGCAAAGTATGCAGCATTCTTGGGTTTGTCATGACTTCCTACCAAGCCTGAGCTAAACCCACATTTCTGTAATTGGGGAATTTGTACTAAAGAAAGGTGTCTACAGGAACAGTTTGTGTCTTGCAGGACACTGCTAACACCACAAATATGTTGCATTACCAGACACCAATTAGAAAACATAGCCACTATGTCAAATAATAAATCACTATCAAAGGCTTCATAATACCTACAAATTCTAAATGCTTTAGTGTTTCACTGTCAAAAAGAGTTTAATGCAGTTATAGTACACAATGTAAACTCTCAGAGAGCAAGGTGAAAACGCTGTATGACAATATGAATCACCAACTTGTTTCAATTCTGCAATACCCTAATCAACTTAATGCAATACTTCAATAATTCTGTCTAGCTTCATCTGGTTGACTTACTGTTGCTTCCTTCTACAAATTGGGAAAAATTCTGTTTCGCCTCACAGATGTCTGCACCTTTTCTCAAATGTGTCGGATCACAGTGAAATATTTCAAACACTAATGTGAATTCAACATTCCTACAAAAAGTGACAGCTGCTTTCTCCCTGCTTTGATAAAAATAAAACAGCCCTTTGACAAATGTGGGATCATTGCTGCATGTCAAGTCAAACAAAATGTTTTGTCAGTAATTTACTGTGCAGTTATCTATTTTTCAATAACTAAAGGAGAGGTGAGAGTCGAAAATTATAGGCCAATCAGATTTGACATCAGTGGTAGGTTAATTAATGAAGAGATTGCTATGCAACAACATCAGATACATATGTGAGGAGCGTAGGCAACATGGCTTTAGGCACGGACATTCATGCAAATCTCAGTTGGTGGGATATATGAAAGATATTTCAGATGAAATCGACAAGGGTGGCCGAATTCATAGTGTAGCACTAGATCTTTCAAAGGCTTTTGACAGTGAGCCATAAAATGGTAGTAAATAAGGTAAAATCTATTGGAGTGGATGAGAAAGTGATTTGGTAGGTAGAAGAATTTTTAAAAGGTAGAAAACAAAAAGTTAGGTTAGGAAATGCAGTATAAAAAGTGGAACTAAAAATGGGAGTGCCAAAGGGTAGGGCATTGGGACCATTGCTATTCCTTATTCTAATGAATTGTGTTGATTGTTTACCATCAGAAATTAGATTGCTTGCAGATAATGCTATATAAAAAGGATCAAAATGATAGATGACTAAACAGCTGCAGGATGATCTGGACTGGAATCTAGTTGAGTTGGTAAACACAGAATGAAAATAAATGTAAAGAAGAGTCAGCTTAGTAGATACATAAAAAACTAAAGGTTGCTTATCATTATAAGGTGAAGAAAAAATTGCATGTTGAAGACTTGAAATTTATATATCTTGGCATTACATTTGATAACAAGCTTAACTGGCCAGGACACATTGGACAGGTAGTAGGAAAAGGTTTCAAAATTCTGCAATTGGAGAGTGTGATGAGGGGATGTCCAAAAGAGGTAAGGGAATTGGGTTACAAAACTTGGTCAGACCATTGCTTGAGTATGGTAGTGTATTATGGGACCCACAGTTTGAGTATCAAATACAGGAGTTGCAGAGGGTGCAAAAAAGAGCTGCTAGATTTGTTTCTGGAAATTACGGCAGAACACAATCAGTAATACATGATAAAAGCGCTGGAGTAGGATTCACTGTAAGACTGGAGGAGGCTGAAGAGGGTCATGGGAGTGTACAATGCGATTTTGGTGATGAGGCATGGAAATATATTGGTATGAGAATGGAAAGTAATGTATGGATGCAAAAAGATAACCACAAGCTGGCACTATTTCAGGCATAAGAGTGTAAGATTATTCTTTTTTCGGTAAGTGTGTCAGGGATTGGAATAAGTTAACAAGAGCAATGATGAACATTTTACCAAAAACATTGAAAGAATTAAAAGTTAAAATTTGTAGAGGGCAAATGTAGGTGTGTGCAGCAAAGGGAGAAGTTGGGTGTGTAGGGAAATTGCCACCGGAGAGTGTCCTCCATTGCAGCTTAATTAAATAATCCTAACACAGGCTACTGAACGCAACAGAATGGACTCGAAATGTTTGCTTTATCAAACTACCTTATGCTTACACATTTTTCAACTAATTTCTGATAACACATGATTTATTTGGCAGTAATTGTTTCATTGCTTAAATTCAGTTCATCAAAATCGCAACAAATTATTAACCTGCAGAAACTCTTCTACCAGAGCCTCTAAAGTAGCAGGATAACTATTCAAAAGCTATACTCATTACTAAGCTTTTAACGAAACACCAAATCCAGTCATATCCTGGTATACAGCGAGTTCAAGTAAGTGTGATGCTGGTGTAAAAAATTACAAAGTAAAGACATAAAAATACTTTCAAATGTGCTGATATTTTAACAAAATTTAAATATTTCTGGGCATATTTACAGCCACAGTGGAGTAACTCCTAACTTGGGTTACAGATAATCTCGTTCTTTCACAACAACTTTTTCACAGAAAACAAAGTTTTTCTTTAGTTAGGCTAAAGAAGCATTTATAGTATGCTTTCATGACAATGTCAAAACCCAGACTGTCAAGCAATGATGCAGTGTGGATTAAGTACCTCACCAAGGGCTCTCACTGGATGGCAGGTGACAGTTCACCAGCTTTAGCAAATACTGGGTATACCACTGGAATGGTATGTCCCTGTTACCTGCCAGATTCATGAACAGTGGGAACTATCCAGCATCCTGCTTTAAATTTCTCAAACAACCATATGCTACCAACTGTAATCATGTAGACTGTACAAAGAAACTACAGGTTATGTAAGCTCAATTGATCTGTGTACCATGTTATCCCACATAATAACTTTAATAGTTCAATCCTTTGTATTTAATTCTATTTTTTTCTAAACAACTTCACCCCCCCCTTCTCCTGTGGTACATCTGCACGTGTACACATCTTTCCCCTTGCCATATGCCCCAAAAAAACTTTTTTTTTTTAACCAAAATATTGTAGTGTGTTCATCCTGGGCCTCCAACCTTCATCTGTGGTGACAATCCTTTTCAGTGGTAAAAGACGGAAAGGGAAATTAACCCACTACATACCAAAGTTGACGGCTGCGATGAGAGAAACACTTAGGCGTACAAACAAATACACAATATTTCGGTGAGTGCCTTCTTCGGTAGTAGATAAACGGTCCATTGGGCTCCGTACGTGTGCAAACACAGAATGTCGCCCAATGCCTTTTACAGATATAGAATTAATATATTTTTATTAATTTTTAATTGTGATGGAGCTAACACTCCGGTGGCAATTCCCCATGTCATCTAATTACTACAGTTACCAGGAAATAATAGGAGCTAATTAGTAAATGGTTTCACAAAAAAAAGGGATAGCGAAATGAACCACCACTTACTTTAGATAATGGTATCATGGGGTGAACACATAAATAAGCACAAAAAACAGGAAAACCAATGTATATTTCAGGACTTGGCCCTTTGCCAACAGGAGAAAATCAAGGAGGGAGGGTGGTGTAGGCGACCGTTTCACAGAATGACCATTAGTCGGGAACATGGTGGGGGTAAATTCAAACAGAGGATAGGAAGAGGGGGACTGAATTGGAGCTAGTACCCGAGCAATGCAAAATGTTGCAAAAAGTGAGGAAAAATACATTAAAATGTTTATAACATAAATTTGAGAAAGTAAAAACAAGTAAACAAAATAAAATTGAAAAAATATAATGATAATAATAAAAGAATCTATGTAGTTAAACATCACCTTTGGTATGTGGTGGTTGAATACCAACGATGTACAAAATAGTTTTTAAAACCATTTAATTATAAAATACAAATACCTTCTTGTTTTTTGTATTTCAAATACAAAATGCAAAATAGTTTGAGATGTAGGTATTTAAATACAAAATGCACAATAGGTATTTTCAAAAAAAATTTATTGAAATAAAATATTTTTAGTGTTCATTTATTCTATGTTATTTATTTCATGGATTTTAAACAACTATTTGTTTAAAATCTTCCCTAATATATATATATATAATTAAGGAAGGATAGGGAAATATGACCCAGCACTTACCACAGATGAAGGCGGCTGGGACGACGAACAAAAAACAAACACAAGAGAAGTGCAATATTTCGGCCTACAGCAGCCTTAAACGTGCAGAAGGTGAAGCCCCAGGCGGCATCACATGTGTACACATAGACAGCCGACTGGTGAATGGTGAATCGGCTGTCTATGTGTACACATGTGACGCCGCCTGGGGCTTCACCTTCTGCACGTTTAAGGCTGCTGTAGGCCGAAATATTGCACTTCTCTTGTGTTTGTTTTTTGTTCGTCGTCCCAGCCGCCTTCATCTGTGGTAAGTGCTGGGTCATATTTCCCTATCCTTCCTTAATTTTATTGCCTTAAAGCTTTTTCCTGCTCAATGTTATTATATATATATATATATATATATATATATATATACACACACACACACACAAGAATTGCTCATTTAAACATATAAGATCTATTAAAAAAATTCGGATGAAACAGTTTCAAAAATAAAGATTGTTGTGCGTGTCGCGGAGAAGCTTTGAATTATGAGATGAAGAAACCAAGCACTAATTCAATTAAAGCAATATTGTTTCCCCAGATCACTACAAGCTGATGCCGGGATGGTCCGTGCAAAATTCCTTCCCATTCCTTGCCCTCAGTGCTTTCCTGCTGTAGCATAACAAATATTCTAATGACATCTTTAAACAAGTTTACCATAACCATTTATACTTGTATTGATGGCAAATGGTATGGTAAACTTGGGGGGGCTGTAGGATAACAGAAAGGTTATCCCAGAATACATATTTTAATGTCATTTTTATATCTTTGTAATGTTAGCGTTCCATGGCCTGTTGGTATTAATCTTTTAGAAAGGGTTACCGCAGCAACGAGAATAAAGAGATAACTAGGAGATTGCCTAGGTCAGCGCTAAGGAGAACTTGAAAAATAAAGTCCGATCCTGTAATTAAAGCGATGTATTTGGAGAGTAATAAAAGATTGATTTAAATTGTACAGAGTATCACGGCTAACAAATTAATTATTTGGTTTAGCCGCACAAAAGGCATATTACGATATATATAAATATAAACATATTGAAAACCACTTCGGAGCAAATAATAATAACATCCTAAAATACTACATGGCGATCGTGCAGTGACCTTAAGTGCTGCAAAATAAAGGAATTATTACATAAACTTACGAACTGAATTACACAGAGAAAAACCAGAGTTCAAGAAAGAAGAGAGGAGAATCTTTGGAAGCACACAGCGCGACTAGAGGCTGAACGAGAACAAGTCATAAATTGACATCATCCGTTGCAGATGCAACAGCTGAGTGAAGTGAAACTTAAACCGCCAGCTACAAAATACGTGAAAGTGAAGTGATTTGTTTTCTAGACTCTATTATCTTTTTTAAAGTTCTAGTAAACTATAAACCTTGTTGGTTGTGAAGAGAACGTTGTCTATGGCAGAAACGGTGTGCGTGTAGGATTGGTTATACGTTTTTGGGAGTTTATCATAACCTATCTTTTCGAATTTTCGTTGTTTATTCAAATAATTTATTATATCACGTCATTTTTATTGATACTAGTTTTGGGACGCTGGGTATTGCTTAGCTTCTACAGAATGGCTAATCAGATGCCAGGTGCAATGGTTATTTGTGATCCTTCGGGTTCTGTAAATAAGAAAGATGAAATAGTCACTGTAGGTGCATTAGAGAAAATACTATTTAGATTGGGAGCACAAATAACAGCACAAGTAACTACACAAGTAACAGCACAACTTACTACACAACTTACAGCTACACAAACACAATTAAGTGAGGAAATAAAAAGCTCTTATAAGTCTTTAGATGATCGACTATCAAAATTTGAGACAGTTATGAAAAAATCTTTTAATGATGTAAGTGAGTGTTTTGAAAGGACTGATAAGCATTATAAAATGTTAAAAGAGGAAACTGAGATGTGTAAAAAGAAGCCCATTGTAGATACTGGTATTGATAAGAGTCTAGTAATTAGAGGGGTTGAAGAGAGCATAAGAATATGGATGTCCAATTGCTGGGATTAAGTAACAAAGTAGAGATAGTCGAGATGAATTTTCAGGAAGTAAGCAGAAAGTGTAGAACCTCCCACATTCAAAATTTACTTGACCTAACCAATCAGATATCACCAAGCATACCTGAAAAGATTGAGGTGGAACACTTCACAGATGAAAGGGGTGTAAACCCGGTCAGAGTTATAAAGGGGTTTGAAAGCATTAGAATTTTCAGTGCTCATGATTACCATGAAAAGGTAAACTGTGACAATTTTTCCATTGTTGGGGAGAATTATGTTTGTGATTATGAAACAAAGCAATTACAGAATAATGGTGTTGAACATTCTCAGAGTTCTTTACATATTTTTGAAGTTGGTTTGCCATGTTACTGTTCTGGCAAAATAAGATTAACTGTAAATAGACAGTCGTTTTGTATGAATAACTGGGAAAAAGTGAATTGGAAATATAGAAAAAAAGGTTTTTTTTTTTTTTTTTTTTTTTTTTTTTTGTAGAGGTGTAAGCTATGCTTACTGCCTAATCCTGTGTACAAATTCAATCAGGATATTGAACCTACAAATCAGAAAATGATGAATTAGTTTAAGGTGAATGAAAAGATTTAACACTAGTGCAGGGCACAGGTGTGTATATATAAACTCTATCATATTGGAATTTACTATTATTGTCAAGTTATAGTTGGCATATTATTGTTATTCAGTGCCACAAAATACTTGTAGATAGTACTGATTGATGCTGCTGCACACAATTCTTCAACTGTAATGATAGTAAAAGTTTATAATCACTAAGTGGAAGCTGTCATTTACCAATATTGACGATCTTGGTCAGATGTGCAGTCTTCGGCTGTTACCACAGCATACCATTACATAAAAGTTTGTCTATTAGGACTTTCTTTTTAGGAAATATAGCCTATAGTTTGTAAGGTAAACTGGAGCATTAGAATGAATATAATGAGTTGAGAAGAAATAAGGTGTTGCTATGATAGAATAAATGTGTTATGAATTAAGAAGTAAAATATCATATAGAGAGGGGACAGCAGGGCAGTCAAGACTCAGTTCCTGTGAATAAGGCCACGATCCAGGCATTGCCTTTAAATGATACTGAAAAGGTTCAGGATTTGGTTCACACAGGCATAGCTGAGGTCCAGGTAGAACCTTTAAGTGACTCTGTTGTTACATCTTATAGCCTAGATATGAATATATTCAAGATGAAGTAAAGTGGAGAGAAGTTATTACTTATGGGGAGAATATAATGTAATGTATTGAAGAAATAAAATAAAAAATGAAGCTGTGATGGTGATGCTAGATTAGCAAGAAACAATGGTGTCCCAGTCGTATTAGCGAGGGTTGATTGTACTGGTCCAGGGTACCAAACATGTGCTTTAAATAATGTTGCCGGTTATCCAATAGTAAAATTGTTCAAAAAAGATCGGTCTTATGAATAATATAATGTACCAAGGGCAGTTAATGGAATTTTTTAACTATTTGAATGGTATGCTTGGTAAACAGGCGGAGGCCATGACAGCTGAAGATGATTACAAAGATAATGTTACTAAATAACAGTTGTTTACAATAGCAATCTAACTTGGAGACCATCAGACCTGTTCAGAACGGATTTCGATCACCTGAGTATATGTTGAAGGGTAATTACTCCCTATGTCTGTTACAATTATTTCTTCAAAATGAACCCTAGGTATTGAGAAATTAACGCAGAAACATATGTAAATATCTTTTAAATACTACAATTTTAATATATTGTTTAAATGCTTCAGCTTGGTGTATGCGGTAAGGTGCTAATTTCCCATTTTGTGAACCCGGGTTCAAATCCCCATACTGTCAAATATTTTTATTTCTTTTTTTATATGCAGTAATCATTGAGCATTGATTTTATTTCATTTAAAATTCATTTACGAATTTTTATTATGCAAAATAACTTTTAAAACAAAATATTACAGAATATACAGTCCCAACATTTTTTTTTAGAAAATCATTATTTCATTGTTTTTTGTCTATTTTTTTTTTTTTTTTAATGAAACGGGTATATTTCATGTTAATCGTTTCTATACTTGTATCTCTACAGTTAATATCGAAAAGTAAATATATTACATCCATAAGGTCGGGGTTTTTCCCCCCTACCACACATACTTATTTCCGTTCAGTGGTGGTAGCATGTAAATGTTTGAAACTAACATAATGTCTGTTATTTTGCATAATAAAAATTCGTAAATGAATTTTAAATGAAATAAAATCAATGCTCAATGATTACTGCATATAAAAAAAGAAATAAAAATATTTGGCAATATGGGGATTTGAACTCGGGTTCGCAAAATGGGATGTTAGCACCTAACCGCATACACCACACTGAAGCTTTTAATAAATGAATTAAAATTATAATATTTAAAATACATTTACATATATTTCAGTGTTAATTTCTCAATACCCAGGGCTCATTTTGAAGAAATAATTGTAACACAGACATATGGAGTAAATACCCTTCAACATATACTCGGGGGATCAAAATCCGTTCTGAACAGGTCTGATGGTTCCCAAGTAAGTAGCATACAGGTGGGATGGACAATACTGTAGTGTAATATACGTATTGTAGTTTTGGTTTTTTTTATTGTTAAGTGATAAGGACAGTAACTTGGTGTCACAATGTGTGTTACAGACAATATGCCGTTTCAACCAATTGCTACTCGTGGAAATCCAACTAAGAAATTACATCAAGCCATCGGTCCTTGTGATAAAATTACTTATAATTCAACTACAAAGTACAACTGTCTCCATAACATTATGTTACTTATCCTACTCAACAAGCCAAACTTATTATAATGTCGAGTAATAAGATTAATAAGTTCTTATAATATGACAAAGATGCCTATATAAAATTACCTCTGTCCTGGCAAAATTATAAAAATAAACGTGAAGTAAGTAAAAACCTATATTTTTTTTGCTGTCCCGATTTGTAATTATGATTCACGATTTCTTTTCTTTTTCTTTTTTTGCCTTCCCTCCGGATTTTTAACAAACGAACTGGCAACAGGTATGAAAAGTAGTGCATCGAAGGGAAAAGATGACCATGACCACAAGCTGGCACTCGATTTCAGGCACAAGGGTGTGGGAAGATTCTCTTTTTTAGGTAAGGGTGTCAGGGATTGGAATGAGTTACCAAGAGAAATGATGAATAATTTACCGAAAACTTTGAAAGAATTTAAAGATAAAATTTGTAGAGGGCAAATGTAGGTAGGTGCAGGATAGGGGGAAGATGGGTGTGTAGGGAAATTGCCACCGGAGCCTGTGCTCCATTGCAATTAAATTAACACTAATCCTACTTCTGACAATTGCTTAGTATGCCTCCTACAGGAGGATCCAACCAACTTATGGTTATGGACTACGTTAGTTTACATCACATATAACACTTGTTCCTAAATTAAAATTAAATCTGTACGAAATTAATGTTTGTGTTAGGAAAATTCTTGCTGATTCAATTTGTCAAATATTATTATTAGTTAGTTTAGTATATTGTGCAATGTGTTTCGTGTGGTGAGGAGTAGTAAATAAACACTTATTTTTTATGTTTTACTTACTTTTTGATAGGCTGTAAACGTTTCATTATTGCCAATGTCATTGTTACTTGCACAACAGACGGAATTCTCATTTGAATTTTCTGGCATTGTTGTTACTAGTTTGAATTTACTGATAGATCAGCATTTATAAGGATCAACATGAAATAAAAATTTATAAAAAAAACTAAGAAAAGTATTTTGTATTTTTCAAAAACAAAATATGTTTCAAAAAGTATTTCAGATAAAATACAAAATGCTTTTTATATCGGGGAATTTAAAATACAAAATGAAAATAGGTATTTTGTATTTGAAATACTTTTATTTCAAATAATGCACATCTCTGTTTAATACACTGTAGACAGTGAGCATGCAGGCAAGTAGAGAATAGAGGGAAGGAAAAGTACTGACTGGGTATTATCCAAAATTGAAACCAGGAGGCTGCCTTGTGCCTAGTTAGTATTGGTAGGCAAGTTCCCACCTTCTGAGTTCAAAGGTGCTGCTGTTTGGGAGGACTCTGGTAGCACGGACAGTGAAACAAGAATTGAAATTATTAGTGTCATGGGAGATGGCATGGATAGCTACTGGATGTTTCGAATTCCGAGTGAAAACTGTCTGATTGTGGCCGTTCATTCGAATGGCTAACATATTGGTAGTCAAACCTATGTAGGAAGCCAGGCAGTGTTTGCAGGTTAGCTGGTATATTACGTGGGAGGTTTCACAGGTGGTGTGTCCTATGATAGGAAAGTTCTCGCCAGTGATAGGGTTGGTGAACATGGTGGAGGCATGGTGAATGTCTCACATCTTACAGCGGGGTCTAATGCATGGGAAGGATCCTTGGGGCTGTCTGAAGGGATGAGGAAGACTGTTTGTGGTCTAGTAGCTGGCTGAGGTTGGGAGGACTGCTGAAACAAGTTCTGGGAGAGCCAGGGAGGATTTTTGGAAGAATGGATCTCATTTCTGGACAGGTTAGTAGGTAATCATAACCCTGCCGAAGGATTTTAATGATGGATTCAAGGCCAGGGAAGTATTGTATAACCAGGTTGCAATGTGGCTCATGAAAGTTGCTTGTGAAACAAAGCTGGGGGATAATTGTGGGATACCAATGCTTGTGAGATGCTTGAATATTCCACAAGGGATTTCCGATTGGAGCATATACGACTGCCTTGAACACCAAGACTGTAGGGGAGGGTACGTTTCATATGATATGGATGGCAAATGTCAAAATGGACGCACTGCTGTGAGTTGGTGGGTTTGAGGTGGACTGAGGAGCTGAGGTGGCCATTAGAAAGGGACAGGTCCACATTCAAGAATGTGGTGTGGGAGTAGGTGCATGTGAAATTCAGTTAGTTACTAAAGGTATTTAGATCATCCAGAACATTTAGAGGGGTGTTTTCTCGATGTGTCCAGCAACATTTTGCATTGCTCAGGTACTAGCTTCAATTCACTGTCCCCCCTCTCCCTGTCCTTTGAATTTACCCCCATCATGTTCCTGACTAACGGTCATTCTGTGAAACTGTCTCCTTCACCAACTGCCCTCTTTGATTTTCTCCTCCCAAACCCGCAAAAACCAACGTGCTTTGTGCAATCGGCTTGAGCGTGTAAACGCACCTTTAAAAGGGCACTGCACTAAATGTACAAGCATCATCAAATTTGCTGCCAACTGAGTAATTATGATCCGATATCCCTGCAGTTCCACGATCTTCATCTGCCTCTCTGCCAGTTGTGCCAGTACCACCCGAAACCTCCAGCAGCTGTAAAAGCATCATCTCCCTCACCCCAGTTGTGCTAATGCCAATTCAAACCCCACCAGTTGCACAATTCCAGCTTAGGTTTGAGAAACTGAAGTGTTCAGTTAACAAGGAGAGAGAGAAAAAAAAGTAAATACTAAAAGAGTATTCAAAGCCTTTAAAAAAAGTTAACTATTTGTAATAGAAGATTTACCCACGTAGCTTTCACTAAAACATTAAAGGACTTCCAGTATATTACTAACGTGAACCTGGAAATAAAATCAAAGATAAATTGAAGGATTTTTTGGAAAAGATATCCAAAATTTAAAATCCGTTATTCACACGAAGATCCACCACTTAAAAATCTGTTTCTTGAATTATTAGTATAAAAAATGTATTTCCTTTATAAAGAAAAAAATGAAGCCATACAACCAGTTAAAGAACAAACAAGTGTTTAATACTCAGTTCAATTATGGATTTTACAAACGAACTGGGGTAGAGACAAGGAAAGGTACATGTGAATTAAGATTTTATTTCGCTAGTAATAGATAGTATACATCACGCCCAGAAACATATTTTTTTCTTTTGGGTGAACCCTCCATAATCAAAAGCAGCAGAAGTAATTTTAGTTCGCACTATTTATCTGCGCGTAGTAGTATTTGCGGCTAATGAACGCTTCGGATTAGCCGTGATCTCTACCAGTCAGTAGATTAATGTATGTATTAATCCGCATATTGTAGTTATTAATCGTTAACTGAGTAATAAAATTGCCTTGCAAACTCTCTCCATTTAACGAGAAAGGTCGTAGAAACTATCATCGAGTCTGTTAATCCCACATCCATTGATTTAAATTTTATTCCATTCCTCGCGTTTCTAAAATGGTTATTAAAATCATGCATACGAAATAAAATATTTACAAAGTATGATTTCGTCCATAAGCCATTGCATTTAGGGTGTAATGAAGCCTGGACCACAGTTACAGCCTTAGAACGATTTAAAAATTGGATATCCGCAATATCAAGTGCTATGGTTATGTTTCACTATGGTCCAGGCTGCATTACGACCGAATCGCATATTTGTAAAATATGATTTCGTTAATAATAGTTTAAGCTTATACAGCAATGCAGCGTGGATCACAGTAACATCGATTGATACGATTTAAAAATTGGATATCCGCAATATTAGGTGCTGTGGTTACGTTTCAATGGTCCAGGCTGTATTCCGACCGAATCTCATATTTTTAAAATATGATTTCGTCAATAATAGTTTGAGTTTATATTGTAATGCAGCCTGGACTATAGTAACAGCGATACATACGATATGGAAATTGGATATCCGCAATATCGTGTGTTATCGTGCCGTTTCGCTGTGGGCTATGCTGCATTACGACCTAAATGCTAACGATGTCATTAATTCAATATTACGAATCGAGTTTACAAGATAAAAGAAATGAGTTTCAAAAAGAAATATTTTATAGCAAAATAAAACATATATATTTTAACGTCAGTTATAGTATTTTGTACGAAACTTATTCGGTGCTAAACGATTAATGCGCGGCGAATAAAACACTGACATTAACGAGTCACAGCCAATCACAAGCGTCCATTAGCCGCGAATACTACTACGCTCCGCTAAATAGTGCCAACTAAAATTACTTCTGCTGCTTTTGTTTATGGCAGTTCACCCAAAAGAAAAAAATGTGTTTCTCAGCGTGATGTCTACTATCTATTACTTGCGAAACAAAATCTCAATTCACATGTACCTCTCCTTGTCTCTACCCACGAATTGATATATGTAATACCTGACAGGCTAGAGAAGCTTTACGAAAGTGAAGTAAATACAGAAAAGAAACAAAATATCAAAGAGGAAAAAGCAAAATCACTTGCTAGAAGTTGAAGAGGACAAGAGAATCTAAACACAGAGAATGAAGTAGTTTATTTGATTTAGAAAATACATTACCTGCTCCATATTTACAAACAAATTTGATTTACTACAAATCCCAATTTTGGACCTATAATGTAGGGTTCCATAACTGTAAAAATGGAGATGCGCACATGTATATGTGGGGCAAAAATATTGTCGTATGGAGCATCAGAAGTGGTTTCGTGTCTATTAAAATATATCATGAACACCATATCTAAAGATTTTAAGCATTTGGTTGCTTACAGTGACAGCTGCAGTGATCAAAACAGAAATTAAATTGTTTACAGGCTTTGGATGTGTCTTAGCCCATAGACGCATTACTACTATAGATCACAAATTCATGTTATCTGGTCAGTTACCTACAAAATGCCAATTTTTTTGCACATAGAAAAAAAAAGAAAGCACAATATATTTGTGCCTGAAGACTGGATGAGAAAATACAATAAATTTAAAGGTCACAGAATGCAACAAGAGCATTTTATTTCTACCAACCACATTTCAAAATTTACAGGGCTAAAAATAAGATGGATGAGATTTTCAAAAGAAATGTTAAAGAGTATGCATTTCAAGGATTCTCTGGATGTAGACTCACCATTTCATCAACAAGGATGCAAATACAAAGATAATATGACCAAAATTCTTCAACTTAAGGAAACAAAAATAAAACATGCCAAGATTTAATGGATCTAAGCTTTTTACCATCAATTCACCAAGAATTTTATAATTTGTTGACATGTGATGAGAACTAGAACCAACAGTCAAGTTGTTCTAGAGGTAGACCCAGAAAAAAATAATGAGCATAAAACGAATGAAGAAAGTATTTAGGATTATACTTATGATGAATAACATGATAAACTATCATATCAATTGTTAATTTTTTTTACAGGTCTGGGGCTAAATGTGTGAGGCCAGCTACAATTTGAGATTGTTCATAAGAGTTTTATACCATGGTTGAACTCTTAAAAGACCACTAAGTGTAAACAAGTATATAAACATGTGCCATACTGATAAGTGCATTCTATTTTTGTCTATAGACCACAGCAGTATAAGCGACTCATTTTTATATTGCAAACATTAAAATTTGGTGGAGGGATGTTTTATGATAATATTTCAAATCTATTTACAAAAACCTGTTTTACACAAACAGCTTACTTTTGACACTTTTACCACTATGTTTCACAACTCATCAATTGGTGTCCATCCCTTCCCACTGTTCAAGAGTGCCAAATTTGGCATTCGCCCCTATTATATCCTCATGACATGTCCCAGCCACTGCAGCCTTCTTTATTAAAATCTCTTCCAATGCTTCAACATTGTAATCTCTCCCAGATGTTTTAATTTCTGGTTTTATCTTTCCTAGTGACATTACCTTTCCCTCTCAAACTTTTAAAGAGCAGAATTTTGGATTCAATCACTATGTTCCACCTCCAAATTACATCCTTTACCATATGTGACAACAGTCCACCCTTATTATCTATACCATTTTTCTGTGGGTAGTTACTTTGCTTCTCTAAAACACAAACCCATCTACCCATTTCAGTTTCTTCCCATAGTGAAACATTCTTTGACAGGCATGTTTATTGTTTCTTGCCTAGGTTCATACTTGGTATTACTTTTACATCTTAATTTTAGGCGAAGACATTTGCTGAATATCTGGTCCATTGGACTTCTATTCTAACCATCCCAGCTGTATAGTGTGTACTTCTGACCCTTTCTCATGCCAGATACTGCCAACGACTAATGAATTCCACAGGCATAAATCTAGAAGATTTTCACCCTCTTTATTTCTTGTTTCCAGCCCTTGACTTCTCATATCTTCATAGTGTTCCGTCTCTGGCATTTAAATTATGATAACCTTTCCTGCGCGATTTCTGCTTCTCTCTCATTCTGTGCATCCAACTAGAGGACCATATGATATCTACTACCTCTCCATTGATGCAACTGGCATTAATGGCTTTTTGTGCCAGTCTGTGGTCTGAAAACATCATTACACTCCTTGCTTAATTCTCCAGATTGCCAGAGTTTGTACCCTTGACCTATCCATTTAGTTTCACTTAATCCAAGTATGCTTATGTTCCTCCTCAACTATACTGATAACTTTTGTTCCCCTTCAGCAATAAGATGATCATTCCAACACAATCCAGTCTGTTGCGAAGGTGTTGTCCATAACACCTTTTTTTTTTTCAAAGACTGTGCTCAGTTTTTAAAGCAAGCTCTATCCACTACCAGCATTCTACACCTGCCATAGTCGATTTTAGTGTGCACTGCAAAACACTCCATTCTCTCCACCCTTCCGATGATAAAGCATGTTAATGTTATGCTATTCATAATCTTTGTTCCTTCAATTGTTAGATGGTATATCATATAATCATGCCCGTGTGGCTCACTGAGCAATGATTTGGTATTAAGCTGCTAATTGGACAGTATCTTGGAAACTGAGTTTTGTCATATAAAATCCCTTGAACCTGCAAATAAACTACCACAACACATTTACAAGAATCATCAATAATGACCAAGTCTGGCAGTTCCCTTAAATTAATGACAGTTTTTGAATAGACCTTAATACTTAGATCTTACCAAATTTCTAAACAATGGGCAAAGCCCTTGACTTTCTTATATATAATTCAATCGCCATCAAATAATTTCCAAACAGCTGTTAACATTGTCTCAAAGGTAGTTTATAAATAGAAAATCCTTTTAAACCTTCCTGTAAGAATTTATCTACAAACTACACATTTATTTCCTTGCAACATACCGCTGCCATCCAATTAATAACTCTAGTAGATAACACGAAAACGTTCACAGTTATTTAATAACTCTAGTATTTGTGGATTCCTCATATACTTTGATCTTTGATGGAAGGTTTCGCACTGCAGTACTTAAAATTCTTCGGGGGAAAAAAAAGATCAAGCTGTATTTCATACGATATATTTTTCCAAAATTCGATTTAATTCAGTGAAATTAATCTCTTGCCATTGAAGTAGTTCAAGCACTATGTGCTCAAAAAATCTACTGAGTGACGTAACACTGGTATTGCGTGCTAGGTATAAGATTCATTTCAAGCTAGATACAGGCCAGAGAAAATTAACTATGGGTTGTATGGTCTCATTCACACTTGACCCAGAGAAGGTGCCCTGTACATGAACCATGTCACGTATCCTGACCTCTAGCGTTGGAAATATTGAAAGGGACCTAGCACACTTTGGCAAAATAGCATGTTGGTAAATCAAGCTAACTTTTTTCCTTCACTGCTTTATTCAGCTTCCTCCCTGTACCAGGTGGTACTTCTGGGGAAGACGGAGGTTCTATAGCAGTACTCAATACTCAAATGTTGCAGCATTTTTCCCACCTGTATACTCCTAATAATCTGAGTTATTTCGACTACATCCGCAGGTTTACTCCTTAGGGTGATTATCTATATCAATCATGTTGTAGAGTTCACAGTTAGTGAAGAAATATCCGAGCTAACAGTTTAGAAGTAGTCGGGAAGGCTGTCTACTAGTAGTAGTCTGTAAATCATGGACCCTTTCCTCAATCTATTCAGATTATAGTGTACAAATGAAACCTTCAAGGCTGGAGAATTTAAATATCAAAATTTTAATTTTTTACATGGAAAAGAAAGGGAAAATACACCCAACACTCAAAGATGAAGGGAGGAGGGCAGCAGCAACACAAAACAAAGAAAAAAACCCAATATTTCGGGTGAAAATCCCTTTATCAAGTTAACAGGTGGCTGGTCTTGCGTTGGACACAGCCACTCACAGAACGCAATGGACTGTCAGAGGTGGTGCGGGGAGCAATGATAATATAACGAGTATAAGAATGAATAAAATGGTTGAAAAATGATAATAGCAATAAAAAATAAATAAAAATATAATTGAAAAGTTTTGAAAAATATACGAATCTATTGTGATAGGTGTATCGGGGTGAGGATGGAAGATATTAATGGAAATTAACGCCTGGAGGCGTTGATATGCCAATTCCCACCTGCGGAGTTCAGATTGGGAGGTAGAGTCTGGAAATAATCTAATGGCTTTGACTGTGAAGCAGTTATTAAGGTCGCGGGTGTTGTGAGTACTGGCATGGTGAGCAACAGGGAGGTCCAGGTTTTGGGAGTAAACTGTGTCCATTCATTCTGGTGGATAATGAGTTTGAGGTCAGGGCAATCTAGGAACTTAAACTTTTAATTTTGTTTCAAAATTGCTCTTTAACTAAATGCAACCTTTTTTTTTTCCATCACTTCTTGCACATCTCAACACATAACTCTGTAGGCAACCACTTATATGTCCACAACAGCACAAAAACTTTGATGGGATTTTCACAGTTTGAATGCTCAGAGAAACTTAAAAACTGTAGTATAGTGCTGCAGCATTTCTGAAACAGTCCCATGTGGATGGCAAGGGCACATTGGCAGTTATACTCCACGATTTTTGAATTCTTATGTGATCACTCGTCCAGGAAACTAAGCACATAGATAAAAGTCAGTACATAGTTTATAGCGGCTAGACAAACTCTACCCTGCACGACTAAAATCTAGCTATACCATTGATGGGACACCTCATGTTATAGCTTTTACACAAAATGTACAAATACAAGGAATAAATCATTGGATAGATTAGACAAATTTCAAGTGGTTAGTAAAGTGTTTTAATGCACGTCAGTTTGAGCACATAATCCTTTACTTCTGTTTGGAAGTATTAACTGTGTATCAATACAATTTAGTGCTCTTTTAATTGTTATTACAGTGGTCCCATAATGCAAACCACCCCAGAACTGTCCCTTGAGCAATTGAAGAAAAGTGTTACACTATGGCAAAAAATACATATTAAACTAGCAAAGTTGCTTGAATAATGAACAGTTCCATACAAGTTATGCAAGAAACACACACAAACTGTTTCTCAGGTTATATTTTTGGGGGGGGGGGGGGGAATCTGCATTTCACATCCAAGTGACATTCTGGGAAGAAGTATTAGCACACAAATGATTTTTAATGTACAACATTGAAAGATAGACGTGCAGCACCTAGATTACTTGTTCAACTGTCAATGACAATTGACACTGTTCGCATGGCAGCCAACCTCAAGAGTGAAACCAGTTACAATAATAGTGACAATTTTCATTCTAGTACAGGCAACATTTAAAATGACAACAAACCACACTATTATTCTTGTCCTTTTTTTCTGTAATTATTGTGGTAAAGGCTGTATTTTGACCTTAGCACAATCTCCAATACTACTTGTCACTGTAAGTGGCTGGCTAGAAGCGAAATGCATTAGATTACCGACAAACAAATTAATCTATGGTACAGCATGTCTGCTATTGTAGCTCCATGCTGTATTTTTAAAAATGGTTTGTGAATAGATACTTCTCCCCCACATACGGATGCAGAATGCAGTTTTCCCTGAAAATATAAGGCCTGAGAAACAGATACAACGAACAAATGGGTAATATGTATTTCTTGCATAACTTGTAAGGAACTGCCCAAATATCAGACAACTTTAACGTACCTATTAACTCTCCAAAGCATTTATACTAGCCATCACCAGTAGTAATATACTCTATATGTCGATTTTGAAGTTGCTTATGTAGGAAACAAATTTGAATTAAAGCAGTTTTTCAACTTCAATGGATTTTCTTGCATTCATTTCCAAGAGTAAAGCTCACTATAAGGATCATTTTAAAGTGTATTAATTATGCCCGGAAAAATTTAGTTTAAGAGATAATTCAGTTTGTTTAGATTTTTAAGCCACATGGTTAGGAAGGGTAAAATCTAAGATCTGAAATAACTTTGAATCAAATTACAGCTGATCTTTTACCACCAGCTATAGTCAGCAGTGTCTAGCATATTTTGAAAGTAAAATTAACTAACTGGCAAATTATCACTTTTAATTAAGAGAAAAAAATAGATTTTAACTAAAAGAGATAAAATTGAGAAATTTATATCAGAAGATAGTTTAAATTAAGAGGATTAAAAATATATCGGTTTCTGTAAAAAAGTTTAAGCATCGGTAAGATAATTAAGATTTTTAAAATTGATTGTCGTGAATTGTTGAGCAAGTGTGCCAAGCTGACGCAAAGACTTCAAGATTGATCTTATGGAAAACCTTTTGAAGGTTGAATTAAATTAAGATAGAATGTGTGATCAGGAAGTCCATGTATTAATTGTAAGTTAAACTATCCAGCACATTTGGAGACGAAATTCCATAAGTTTTTGCTGACGTCATAGAAATCTGAAAGTCAATAAAAGGACCTGCAGTCATCTTGAAAATGCCCAGTCTTTCAGTGATTTTCAGAGAACTTCGTGTCACTGTAGCTCAGTATATCAGTTGTTTTCAAACGGTTAACTTCGCGTCGGTTCGCAGAGTGAACAGCTCAATGCGGGTTGTTGCGGCATATCTTACTTAACATGCCATAATCTTTCTCTCACTTAAGTTAGGGGGACTTAGAGAGTGTTTGTCTTTTCAAGTGAATGTGCTTAACCTGAAAATCTTCTACGGAACTGTTGTCTGATGCTTCATTTGCGATTCTGGTACCAACATTGTAAGAGACTTCTTCAAGAATACAAGCATTTTGTGATCCAAAAAGAGTGTCAAGTGAACTTATTTAATTGTATCCTTAACGTTTGGGGTATATAATACAAACGTGTGGCGACCTCTTGATTAAATATTAAGGTACCAGAAGGCTACACTGGTCATGAAAATTTTTCAGTTTAAGCGAAACGTGTGCTAGCCCCCAGCTTTCGCTTTGCACCTAACAACTCGTTTGGTATGTATATTAAATGGTCATAACTTGGAACTTTCTTAAATCTTATCTCTCAAGGGGCGTATACAAATTTTCACAACAAAAGGAAAATTTCTGCTGATGTAGTTATAATTACTATGAGACCATAATGTGTACCACCTCAGAAGGGCTTGTCCTTTTTTTCTTAAAACTTTTACACATGGTCCTTGAGTGATACGATTTAAGAAAATTTGTACATTATAACCAAATATATACTAAATAAGTAAAATTGTTTGAAATATGGACAGTTCCATTAAATATAAAAAGAGAGAAATATGTATTTTCCCAGTTTGTGTTCCTTGTAGCTGTATCTCAGGCTTTATTCTTCGAGATAAAACGGCACTTTGCGTTCATGCAACATGGAGAAGTATTGGCACAAATAATTTTTAATGCATTTAACATGGCAGTCAACCTCTTACAATGAATCAGTTACACCAACATGCAAATGGTCCAGGCTGCATTTCAAGTTAACCACAACATCTACTAATATTGTTATAAATAGCTCAACGAATTTTCACACTGCATCAAAGTGTTCCTTCTTCACAAAGTTTTGACAAGGCCTGCTAATATTTTTCACCTTTTTTCCCCGTAGTTGTCACTTTGATCCAGAATGTATTTCAACCTAAACATGTCATTGTAAGGGGTCGGCTACAATGAGAAATTGATGATAGACTTAACCAAATGGTAGCCTACAGTGTGTCCATTTATAAATGTTTGTGCACTAATATTTCTCTACATGTCATGTGGATAGTTTTGCAGTTTTCTTTCTCTTAAGAAGAAAAAAAAAAGTGCTAGGGAAATTTTTTTTAGGTAAGGCTGTCAGGGATTGGAATGAGTTACCGAGGGGAATGATGAATAACTTACCGTAAACATTAAAAGAATTTAAAGTTAAAATTTGTAGAGAGCAAATGCAGGTGGGTGCAGGATAGGGGGAAGTTGGGTGTGTAGGGAAATTGCCACCAGAGCATGTGCTCCATTGCAATTAAATTTAAAAAAATGGTTAAAGGAACATAAACAGGAATAACACATGTTTCTGGCATAACTTGTACGGACTGTCCATATTTTGAATGATTGTTATACTGTACAAATTTTCTTAAATTGTAGGGCCTATATCTCAATGGTAACTAACGTGAACTGGAAGAGTTGCTCAAGATCGATCAACCTGGAACGAATTAGAAAACTCATAGCATTAATTATAAAATATAACTCATCTGTCTTGGAAGTGGCTGCATCCCAAAACAAGGATTTATATAGCTGTAATATATATATATATAATCTAAAATGTGTGTACAAATTTTTATAACAAAAGGACAATTCAGAATTAGAGCCTCGGAGTACCAAAATTTCTTAGGCATACAAAATAATTAAAAGTATGCTCTAAAGTAAAAAACATTCCTTTGACAGCAAAATTGGGTGGGGTGAGACTTTCTCCACCAGCGAAATACTGTCACTGACCTGTTGAAATTTGGATTAACTGCTTCCTTTTAGTGTCCTCTTCACGTTTAGCACTCTCCTTTTCTGGAAAAGTCGCCACGAATTAAATTAAAAATGCTGAAATATGGGATACTCCGCAACCGCGAAATGTTAGTAGCAATGAAAAAATGACACAAAAATTATCGGTACAGGGATCATATCAACCTAAATAGGTTCGTTTTGTCATAGTGATCATGGTTAGGTTGAAATTCGGCCTGGACCAAGAGTAAAAATTTTACGGGTAATTCGTTCTGCGGCAGGCCATGTCGCAAACCAGAGACAAACTGTGCATTTGTTTACAACGGAAGCAATCGATTATCTCTGACTGCTTATATCGGTTCCAAGATGGTGAGCTGCATTTCGAATAAAAATTTTGTATCTGTTAATTTTATGTGACGTTTTGCAACGGAGTGAAGCTAAAACGGCAAGAAAATATTACAACAATGAATTAAACCAACATTTCAAGAGATTATCATTGATTTCGCAGCGCCGGCGGCAACTAATAGCAGCGCTGCAGTGTCATATTTCGGCATTTTTAATTTAATTCGTGGCGACTTTTCCGGAAAAGGAGAGTGCTACAACGTGAAGAGGACATTATAAGGAAGTAGTTAATCCAAATTTCAACAGGTCAGTACCAGTATTTCGCTGGTGGAGAAAGTCTCACCCCACCCGCAAAATTTATAATTAGCAGTAATGTCAATAGACCAACTACCATTTGTAAAATATTCAATGCCAATGATAGTGCGAGTTTTCATCCTGATCCAATCTGTATTTCAACCTAACATCCTGATGTTATTTCTACTACCTTTTCTCATAGAACACTGGTTGTCATGCAGTATGTGTGAGCAGCATCTACCCACATTTCATGTGTATTCACTTCATTACAATACATTTGGTGGATGAAAATTATTTATAGAATACTACTGCCTAATGAATGTTTGTGCAAAATTTCAGACCAAAAGGACAATTTGTGTACACTGCTCCTGCACAAGAGCCAGATATCTTAAAACTATCTGCAAAAGTAACATGTTTATCGGTAAAGTTCCAGTTTACTCACCACACACTTTTATCGTGGCGAGTGTACTTCCAGCGATGTAACTTACAAGCAACCAGAGACATTAGTTTTTGTTATAATGTAAACAGTAGCAGTTGTAGTCTATGCTGTTTACAACCATTTTGAATTTTGCGACAAATTTTGTACGAATTAAGAACAGACGTTTAAATTGAACTACAAGAATATGCACCATGGCAGAGGAAATATTTAATTTGTAAACTTTTGAATATGTTTAGGAGGCGTTCTGGTAGCTCAGTGCCTAAGCGCTTCCTTTGAAAACTTTCGCTGCTCCCGGCAGGCGCAGGAATTTTGAGAGTTGTCTTTAATCGTATGAGCTATGCCACCCATTAGCGTTAAGAATGTATTTTGTATTCGTTAGGGACGATAATAGTTTCTGAAATCACCGCTAGGTAGTACTATCAGCATTTTAGAGCGGTATATATGAATTTAACTGCACGCAATCAGTCCACGAGAAGTTTTAAACAAATGAAAATTTAATATAAAAAGTTAAGTTTTTTCGGAAAATGTTTATAATTCGGTGCATGAAACAATCAGTAATTTTTCTGGAACGTTAATATGTTCTTACTCATCGCAACAGTTGATTTAGAGTACCTTAAAAACTCTATGCAGTATAATCCAGCATACATTGCAACCTAAACACACCACGGTTATTGACGAAAACATATTTTATGAACAATTTCTCAGTTTATCGGTTGTAATGTAGCCTGGACCAAAGTGAAACGTAACCACAGCACACAATATTGTGTATTCCCAATATTCAAATCGTTTGTGTCTTCGTTACTATGGTCCAGGATGCATTTCAACCTAAATACACCACGGTTATTGACGACATCATATTTTATACACTATTTCTCAAATTTATAGGTTGTAATGCAGCCTGGACCAAAGTGAAACATAACCAAAGCACACAATATTGTGGATTCCCATTATTCAAATCGTACCTGTCTCCATTACTATGGTCCAGGCTGCATTACACTCTAAACACACTACGGTTATTGACGAAATCATGTTATATAAATATTTCCTTGGTGTTTGTGTCGTAATGCAGCCTGAACCAAAGTGAAACGTAACCACAGCACACAATATTGTGGATTCCCATTATTCAAATTGTACCTGTCTCCATTACTATGGTCCTGGCTGCATTACATCCTAAACACACCACGTTTATTTACGAAATCATGTTATATAAATATGTCCCTAGTGTTTATGTCGTAATGCAGCCTGGACCAAAGTGAAACACCGAGCGTGGTGGTGTAACGGATAGCGTTCTGGCCTCGCATTCGGGAGGACGGCGGTTCGAATCCCCGTCCGGGCATCCAGATTTGGGTTTTCCATGGTTTCCCCAAATCACTCCAGGTGAATGCCGGGATGCTTCCTTCAAAAGGCCATGGCCGAATTCCTTCCCATTCCTTGCCCCCATCCTTTCCAGTCTCTAAAGACCTCGTTGTTAAAAAGGGACGTTAAACTGTTACAAAAAAAAAAAAAAAAAAAAAGTGTAACGTAACCACTGCACACAATATTATGTATTCCAAATATTAAATTGTTTGTGTCTCCATTAATGTGGTCCAGGCTGCATTACAACCTGAAAGCCAACGGTAATTGACAAAATCATATTTTATAAATACGTCATTAGTGATTAGGTCGTAATGCAGCCAGTAAACACACGATACGTAGATGCGTTGAAACAGTAATTATTCGTCGATATTGTGGCCCAGTGTTCACTACAACAACACGTTTGCGCTCAATAATTTTATGACAATTTGTTTTCTGTGTATAATTTTTGGCTCTTAAAAAGAGTTTTTTTGACACAAAAAATAGCGTTTTAGCTCCGAAATGAGTTGCTCACGTACCTATTTATTTTACTGATTGGGACAAAATTTCTTCGACAATATCAAAATAGGTACATTTTCTCAATGTGTCCATTGTTCTTTCATCAATGCACCATTCCAAATGCCACGAAGCTGTTTTAGTTTATCACTATTCATGACATCTGGACGGCATAAGCGAATGAACTCTAGGAACAAATATTTTGGGCAGTCATTAAAAAAAAATTGATTGTAAGTCATCACTATATTTAAGCTGACAGCGACAAATGATTTCTCTCTTATATATCTCGGCCATTTTTCATTTTTTTCCTTATCAATTCGTTTATGTCCTTATAAATTTCGTAAAACTGGAGTCTAGACTGCCTGATCCCTGCCATATTTATCGCGTAGTAATGTAAATAATTTTGCTCGTAGTGACGTATGTGATGGCAGTTCTATCATTACCGTGGCGCCAAAATCTGATGATGAATTCTTGTAGAACTCGACGAAACAAATCGAAAATAAAGAATAAAATGTTTTGATATCTCGCTTGGTTTTCGAGCATGTTAAAAATCAGTCGTAGGTATAGTTCCTTCTGCTTTTGGTGTTTGTTCTTCTGGTCCAAGCCGTATTTCAACCTAGCAACAACCACTATGAAGAAAATAAAACACCTATAGTGTATTTCCACCTTGTAGATTTGATGGTTTTGTGAAAAAAAAAATATTCTGGTCCAGGCCGGATCTCACCCTAACCTCCTCACTTTTGAGTTACAATATCTCGAGAACTAAGCGAGATATCGAAAAACTTTATTCTTTATTTTACATTTGGCTCATTCCACGCCAAATCACCTAGTGCCATGTGCACTTAGGTCTCAGATTTTTTCTGTGTATAGATACTTAAGAGATAAAACCATAGTAATTTTTTCAATTTTTTATTTAAAAAATTGGCTTCAGGAAAAATATTTGAAATTTCTACATTTCATGCGATTGTTCCCATGATTGTGTTGGCATCAAATTGCATAAAATGTTGTAACTCGCTTATTTTTTGAACAATATACATCATTTTGGTATCAAATTAAAGCTAATGATTGATACTTTCTAACTAAGTAATAATATTCCCAAAAAAAAAATTGCTAGAAAAAATTATGGGAGCCCTCAAAGTGAAAATTTTGATTTTTAAAAGTGTTGCAATAAATTTGCAATAACAGGCAAGTACCAGCAGACACATACTTTAAATTTGATCAGTAGCTCTATATCAATATGTGTTTTCAGCTGTAAAAAAATTAAAAGGGTGTTTTTTGTGGTTGTTAAATAATGCAAGCTTGTTGTTCTCTGCTGTTTAGCGGTGATTATGATTTCTTAGCTGCTACTAGACCTTTAAAAAAGGGTTGAATTTTAGAAACAAGGTGAAACAATTTGATATTTTGGGAACTTATGAATAGACCTGTAAACCTATGCCAAGCTATTAATTGTTTAACCACTTTATAAAATGAAACTTTTAATTCAAATGCATTGTGCACTCCAAGAAGAATTACTTTGAATGTGAAACATGAAGTTTACAATAAAACATCATGTAACAGGTTGACTCAATGGATCAACATGCAAAAGAATATTTAAAATATTAAAGAATTACATTTTAACATTTAATGCCTGTTGTATGGGTGCTGATTTATAAAATGTTCTTAACGGATTCTACAATTAATTGTTGAATATCTTGTTCTGCCTGATGCTGAAGTTGATGCAGGCACTGGTACTTCTTGTATAATGTTTTCAAAAGGTACCCAACAGCTGTCACTTGGTGTTGGCCATATAAATGTTTTGGAAGGTCTACAAGGGTGCATAAATCGAATTTTTGCATCCCTCACATTCAAAGAACATTGTTGCACTTTCCCTTTCCACCATTTTTCTCCATAAATAACTGCATAAAATTTTTCTGGCACTATATCCATAAGACATTCTTTATTTTCACTACCAACAGAAGTTTTAAAAGATGTTTGATATGATGAAACTCGTTTTACTAAAATAATTGTCTTATTTGATTCATAGTCACTGTCTGATGAAATGTTAATATTCTCACAAGTTTCAGTATTATTTGCTATAACTGATTTTCTACAAGATATGCACAACTTTTTGCCAGGTATTAATTCAATACCATGGTACTTCTTTGAAAATGATAAAGAAATTGATCTTCTGACATTTTGTTTATGCCTTCTAAAAGGATCACAACATATTCTCTGCCTGTTCTCAAAAGTTGACAAAAACTTTTTTAAATGATCATGACATATGACTTGCAAGTCCAAACATTTTGTTTTAAGTCTGATCAGTTCTATATCAGTTGGTTTAAAGTCACAAATACTTACAGTCTTTTTTGGCTTCTGTGGCCAACTAGTTGTTTCTTGAAATTGGAAACAAATTGATCACTGCATTTTATCAAAACTTAAACTGAAATATAATTCACTTTTAAATGATACAGTTCATTAAAAGGCTTAGGGATTTACAGTACTACATGAATACTATGATTGCATACTGATAATTAATCACTACTATAGCATTAACCCAATATTTCTATACAGCTGAACACTAACTGAGACAGGGCAGATGCTTTGTTTTACCTCTTCACCTAACATGTTTTAACAAGTTAGAACAGGTTGAAATATGTTTCAACAAGTTAGAACAGGTTGAAAAATGTTTCAACAAGTTAGAACAGGTTGAAAAATGTTTCAACAAGTTACAACAGGTTGAAATATGTTTCAACAAGTTACAACAGGTTGAAACATGTTTGAACTTGCAATGAAAATTTAGGGAAAGGAGGGGGAAATTCTATTTTTAGAACTAGTCATGTCACCAAGTAGAGCTTACTTCTGGAAATAAACAGACAGTAATGGCAATGATAATCATAATTTTCGAAAAGACATATCGAGATAGATATTAAGATACTTCTTGAAAGAATTACCAGTGTCTGCATCAATGTTAATTTCAGGAAGAACATATACATTTCTGAAGAAAATAAAGGCTGCAAATCAATGACAAACTTTTTATAAATCAGCACCTATACAACATGTATTAAATATTAAAATGTAATTCTTTAATATTTTAAATTTTCATTTGCGTATTGATCCTTTGGAACATCTGTTACATGATATTTTATTCTAAACTTCAAGTTTCACATTCAAAGTAATTTTTCTGGGAGTGTACAGTGCAATGAATTAAAAGTTTTATGTTATAAAGTGGTTATACAATTAATAGTTAAGCATAGGTTAATTTGTTTATTCACATGTTCTCTAAATATTAAATTGTTTCACCTCGTTTCTAAAATTCAGCCCTTTTTTAAAGGTCTAGTAGCAGCTAAAAAATCATAATCAACGCTAAAAAACAGAGAACGATAAACTTTCATTATTTAACAACCACAAAAAAACACCCTTTTAATTTTTTTACAGCTGAAAACACATATTGATATAGAGCTACTGATCAAATTTAAAGTAAGTGTCTGCTGGTACTTGCCTGTTATTGCAAATTTATTGCAACACTTTTAAAAATCAAAATTTTCACTTTGAGGGCTCCCATAATTTTTTCTAACAATTTTTTTGGGAATATTATTACTTAGTTAGAAAGTATCAATCATAAGCTTTAATTTGATACCAAAATTATGTATGTTGTTCCGAAAATAAGCGAGTTACAACATTTTATGCAATTTGATGCCAACACAATCATGGGAAGAATCACATGGAATGTGCAAATTTCAAATATTTTTCCTGAAGCCAATTTTTGAGATAAAAAATTGAAAAAATTCCTATGGTCATATCTCTTAGGTATCTATACACATAAAAAATATGAACAAAATCTGAGTCCTAAGAGCACAATGAATATTTTATTTTGGGTGATTTGGCATGGAATGAGCCATTTGTATCATCGAATTACATACGAATTCATCATCAAATTTGGCTATACCGAAAGTTTTCTTCGGGTCCAGGCTGTATTTCAGCCTTATAACGTCAATTTTGAGATATGATATCTCGAGAACTAAGCGAGATATCAAAAAACTTTATTCTTTACTTTCAATTTGTTTCGTCGAATTCTATAAGAATAAATCATCAGATTTTGGCGCCACAGTAATGATAGAATCCCCTATGTGTTTACACAATAGTATCTAAATTATAACGTTTACTTTTGTAAATTACTAAATAATCGTTATAAGAAACATATCTCCAATTTTTACGATATAATACAAAAAAAAAGATTTATTTAATCGATTGCTTTTTCTGAAAATAAAGAAACTGCTATATTAATTACAATTAATCCATATAAGTTTTCGCTATTCCGAGATGTCTTTGGTTGCATGTAAGTTACATCGCTGGAAGTACACTCGCTCCGATAAAAGTGTGTGGTGAGTAAACTGGAACTTTACCAGTTTATCAATATTTGGCTATATTTAATATGGTTCACTTCAAAGGTTCATAGGTTTTAATGAGCAGACTCTGAGAACTCTGTAGAAACAATGGCAAAAGTGCAGATGAGAACTAAAACCTAACTTCTCAATAACATGCCACTGAATTATAGGATGCTACTAGAGATAAACCAACAATTACACATCGAAAGCATGTAATACTATTACAAATATTCAATTTAAACCCTTCATAGAGTAGATACAGATGAAAATAGAAGATCATGCAACTGAAAAGATAATCTAAATATGGTTACTCCACTTTTCCCCTCACACGTGCTTCACCTGCATGCTTATTCACACAAACAATCTAGATGCTAAAATAATTTCTAATTTACAACTACACCTATTACACAAATTACCTTTCCTGATTTCATGTCCTTAAGCATGCGGTATCGTCCAATTGTAAGAACTCTAATATTATGCCTTCTACGAGCTGTTAGGTTCAGGTCACCAAATGGCATTATGTACTGTGAGAATGTATCATTTGGTGTATATGCAGCGATCTGGCAGATCTCATCAAGTAGCGTCCGACCAGTTGCATCAACATCCCATCCAACAAGACGATAATCGCCTGTGGAAGAAGTGTTCTCAACCTTCCCATCATCCATACCGTTCTCAGTTACCGTAGTTGATACCATCACTCTACAATAGGGAAAACAAACCATTAGAAATGCCTTCAGAAAAATGGGGCACTCAACAGTGCCTACCCAATTCGACTATGTTAATGATTAACAAGGTCTCCTTTAACGGAGTTAGAACTTAAGTGGTGAAATCGCAAGACGAAAAAACAACGTGCGCAGATTTAAATCTGATCAAATCAAATGAATGTAATCAAGAACAGGTACCACCAACAATAACAAATAGCCTTCCCGCCGGTTCATAATATAATTCCTCAATCAGACCAGTTCCATTCACTTTCCTCAAATAAGTGATTTATTTAACGGTAACATACAACAAAAGGTGTTTACTGAACAAAACCAATCGTGTCATGAACTTCATGAAATCATACGTTTACGATACTCTAAAATAATTTCATCAACTAAAAGGCTATTCTTAGAACAAAAAAGAAAAGAAAAAAAGTGCCCCGCCCCTTCTACAATACATACACTACAACCAAAAACAACTGCAACAAGCATGCACATACCACTAGAACGCCTATACTTTTAGATAACTGACAGACTTCAAGTAACGCCTGTAAATAATCCCAGCCTCAAATCTTCACACTTTCGAGTCTCATACGTCACTATCTTAAACACTACACAATGCACGTGGAGGACAGAAACGGGCGCCTTCTAAAAATTGCTACAATCCCAAAGAAACTAAACGAATCTAATTGAACAAAGATCATACATATACTGTTAAAATGTCAATATGAAATTCGATATTCAATAAATTGAATGTTTACAACGGAGTTAACGGAAAAACATATGGTAAAACTATATTCTGAAAAAATAATGTAAATTGAAATAGTTCAATGGAAAGACATTTCTTATGAATTTTAGTTGAATGAAATATTTTCTGTGCATCATGGAACTTCAATTGCAATCAAATTAGCATAAATAACGTTACCAGTTCTGTGTGAAGTAATGTTATTTTGGCAAGATAGAAATTAATACTAAAGATTATCTAAAGCTATTCATCAATACTGTATTCCCATTCTCCTAGATTAATTTTTTTATTTAATTTAATTGCAATGGAGCACACGCTGCGGTGGCAATTTCACTACACCCCCACCTTCCCCCTATACTGCACCCACCTACATTTTCCCTCTACAAATTTCAACTTTAAATTCTTTTAACATTTTCGATAAGTTATTCATCATTCCCCTTGGTATACTGTAATATATTACTGTTACTTGATTTATTTGTAAACAACAGATTGTGACCGTAGGGAGTAACTTCAATGTAATTCTCTTTTGTATTAAAAATGCATCACCTGTAAAATTTCGGCAAGGGGCTGCAGTATCAACAATGATTTTAAGCTGTTCACAAATAAAATCATCAGCAGCAAGCTTCATTCGTATTTCCACCGGATCAAATTTGATGTGTTTCATATTGCACGCATTTTTCACGATATGTAGAGGTTATCTTCACAAGACTTACAAGTCATTGTCATTTGTTCAAAAAGGGGTCCGATATTCAGGGATACATATCTTCAATATGCTCCCAACACATATTAAATGTCTAGTAGATGATAAGAATAAATTCAGGAAAAAATTGAAAGAATTTTTAATTGACAACTCCTTCTACTCTGTCGAAGAATTTATTTCTAAGGTATCTAAAAAATAACTGCCAGTATCTTGTGTAAATATAGTTCACATAATTAATTTACCATGTATGCTATGACTGTACATCTCCTGGTGTATGTATTTAGTTTGTTACATAATTATTTACGGTACCATATATGTTATGACTGTACATCTTGTGGTGTATGTATTATTTTGTTATGGATTTTTTTTTTTTTTAATGTACCATATATGCTATGACTGTACATCTTCTGGTGTATGTATTATTTTGAAATGGAAGTGTTTAATGTACCATATACTATGACTGTACATCTAGTGGTGTACTTATTATTTTGTTATGCAACTGTTTATCTGTAAATTGACAACTTTCCACATCCCACAGAGCCAGTCTCTTATATTGGGATCAATGGAAAATGAATGTATTGTATTGTATTGTATTGTATAAATACTGTATTTCACAATTATGTAATTTATACTGCTGGAAAAGAAATACAATTTCACATACAATATTAAATCTGCCATGTAAATGTCTGAATAGTATATGTATTCTGCTTTGTTTTCTGAGAGAAATGACACTTCTAGATATATCATCCATGTATTCGAGTATTTTAATTTCAAGTGTATCGCCTTACGTATTTTAATGTACCCCCTTTATTTTCTATCTCAATGTCGATACTAATTAAAATCCCAATCAATATTCACCCAGTCAACCATTGTTACCCAACGAGTCGACAGCTGTAGGAATATGCAGTTCATTATCACTAGCTGCGAAGAACATTACGCACAACTAAAAATTTCCTCCAAACTTTCTATTGTTTTACGATTTAAAAAAAAAAAAGTTATGAAAGAGTTCTTCTTATCTGTTTATAACTTATTAATCCTCACTCTTTTAAAATAATTTATTTTGTTGGTTATCTCTTTCCTTCCACAGAATGTTCCTGCTTCTTCGCCCAGTATCCATTATGGTATTATCGTCCGAGTATATCTTCTACATATCCTTCACCCTCTTCAGTTGCAAACGATTTTCCAATTATCCCCAACAAACCAGTTAATGATTGTATTGTTCGTAATTTCCACAAACAAATCTAGCTGCCCTGCTTAATACTACCACCATCTCCTTCATTCGATATTTATTATGCGTAACTGGATCTATACTACAGTACAATACCGAAACAAGGGCATGACCCGAGTTCTGTTTCTCACTTCCCTTACTTAACTGATACATTCCCCATTTTCATATTACTCCTTTAATTCATACCGGTCTAAAAAAATCTTTCCCTACAATTGTATCATGCAAACCTGAGCTTAAGCTAGAGTCGTACAATTTCTCGCTTGAGTAAATAATTGTACCTACAGCATTGCTACAAACATTTTATTTGACTCTAGGCGTACACGGCCCCGCGCTGCTGTGGCTTAGTCTGGTTAAATGGAAAAGAAATAAAAGAGAAAGTACACCTTTCTAATATATTTAACTTCACAATGCTTGTGAGTATACAATATTTTTCTATGCAAGTAGCAAAATTGTCTGGTTTTCCGACTCTAGAACACGCAAAATACAGATCACCGCGTGAGAAGCAACACGCAGAGACAATATAATGGCAACAGGTGTATAGTTCTAAACAACATTGTTTCAACGATTGGGCCACAACTTTATTGATGGTGATTGCAAAACGCCAATCGAATTTGAAATTGCAATCTCTTAAAGTGGAATGGCATATTCGTTGGAATCACAAAAATTCGAGAAATGATAACATCTTCACCTTTGAAAGGTTCTATAAGGATTGTTACATTATGGCTCACATAATATTCTTAATTACATTGTTCTAACTAATATCCTATGCACTGTACGGCATTGAACTCATTTACAAAAGTCATTCAGTTCGTTTAAATCATTTTTATCCATCACAACCCATTTATGCAATCAATGTATCTATAAATGAGAAAGTTTGGATGTGTGTTTGGATGTACTTCTGGAATCAATCACGCCTTAATAACTCAACATATTTAAATGAAATTTGGCATGAAGTCGGTTAATTGTGTGCGAAGCGACATAGGATGGATTTTATCCCTCAAAAAGGCATAGTTCTTTTAGAAATTGCCATTAATATCAATTCGCAAACAACAAAGATTTTCCTACTTGGTAGATAGCAGTGCTACGTTTAATCTTTGTTTTTTACCTAAATCGCAAACACTACTTTTCAGAAATAAAAGCAAGAACCTTCGCACTTGACAAATAATAGTTTGGAAGCAGGAAATATAAATCTGTACTTAACCTTAAATTAAAAAAAGGTAGGTACTTTTTTTATTTACGTACAAAAAGTAGTATGACATATCAAATATTACACCATAATTTCGTTCGTAATATATGCGTCATAATAACTGTGAAAAATCAAAGCTTGGAAAAAAAACAACGTAAAATGCTATGAGTATACCAGCACGAAAGTCGGTTCACTAAAAATGCAAAATGGTCGTGTCCGAATGTCGTATTTATAAAAAATGTAAATGATTCCATTCTATCTCGGTTTAATTGATTTCCTGTTTCTTTTTTTTTTTACTATACGGTCTCTGTATTACAAAATATTTTTGCCAAAAATTAAAACTTAAGTAACCCTTTTTATTTTTTGTTCAAATTTTTTGTAAAATAGTAGAGACTATGATTTACGAAACAGTGCTTTTTACTTACTGTTCAATAGTCTGCAAATATCTATGGAATCCTACACTTAAAACGAATGTATTCAATGAGCTAATGTAGAAACTTACTGTTTCATGAAGCAACACTGTGTTAGGTTCTTCGTGTTTTTTTTAAATTAATAAGGTAATTAAGTAGTCCACAAGGTATTTCAGTTTAGACTTCTGTTTATTTTCACCAAAAACGATGTCAACGATACTGCTTACATTCATTTAACACCATTACAAAACGGTCAGAAATGGAAATTAAAGATACTTAAAAACAAAATTATTTACAGAAATCATCTTAACCTGTAGAAAATTGTCCTGTAGACATCTTAACTTGCATTAATACTTGGAATTACAAACATTTAAGCAATTCTCTTGCACCATTCGGTTCTTAAACATATTAAATGGCCTCTAAATAATTTCTTTTCATAAAATAAAGTCTATATACACTGATTTATAAGAAATTGCAAAACAAACATACCAGATCATATTCAAGCAAACTTTAGCTCATTACAAATACTTTATTAAATATAATTCTATTTAAAGTTCTGGTATGAGGGCTGTTACAACTGGAAGTCGTTCACACCACAATTTACACGGAGCTTATGAAAGCTGCTTATTGATTACTAATAACAAAATTCCTTCTGCCTTATGCTGTAACAAAAATATTCTGGTCCAGGCAGCATTTCAACAAAAACTCTGTCTGCTAATATTGCCGCTACAAAATCAAACGATACGAACACATCTCAACACATTTAATTTAAATTAATTGCAGTGGAGCACAGGCTCCGGTGGCAATTTCTCTTCACACCCATCTTCCCCCTATCCTAAATGCACTTGAACTACAATTCGAGTAGTAACAGGATTTTCTATATCCAGATTCCTAATTAGTATAGCATTAATTACCATCACAATTAATTTCATTATGCACCTTACTATATCACGACCAAAGTCACTTTATCGCGATGTAAACTTGACCAGCAATATTAGCGATTGTAGAGAAATAATTGTACACTGTAAGTTACAAAGTATAAATTTTTTAATTACATACTTCAATACATAGTTCATGCGGCTGAATGTAGTTTCAGATGTATTTAGTATTTAATTTACTGCGTTTTTACGAGCGCCACATTGCCAGCGTCATTATTCGGGTTCATTTAGTATCGCGATCTGAAATAATAAGTCAAGTTTATTTCGCTATTCAGTGACGTCACTAACATACAATATAGTGAATCTTTTAATGTGCGAGTGATAGAAGCTTTGATTTTCTAGCGGTAATTTTAAAATGTAACCTGGGCGAGAATGAGAACTAAAACATTATTAATTATTAAGCTTCTTTCATGAGTGCCATTTTAGTGACATCATGTGTCGCTTTGTACCGATATTGTACCAAAAGATCTATTGTAAGCTTGGACGATTTAGCAGAACCACGCGGCGTTGCCCGAAGCAAATTTTTAAAATGTATCAATGTTTTAATTAGATAGTGGAGTGGCAGACAAGCGGAGCGGTAATTCGCCGGTAGTCAGAGTGAGAAACCAATTATGAAGAAACAATCAATTACTACTTTAACATTGGAACATATTTTAGCGCAGAATTAATGGTTTGAAACGAACGAACTGGTCTAAAGGTATTCAACTGTTTCCACAGATAGAGAAACCAACATTAACAAATCATTATGAATAAAAGAATCAATTACTAATACAATACGAACATTTCTATTTTAAAGCAGAATTAATTGATGGATTCAATATATCCTCAAAACAAAATCAATATTCAATGATCAAAATAAATTCTCTTTTTTAAATAATAAATAAATAAATCACTAATTGTCAGATACTCATTGCAAATAAAAATATTCATTTATAATTTTGCAATTTTTTTTTTTAAGGGAAATGAACGTACGTGGGCCACTTAGGTATTTATTTGCTCTTTGAATGTTAGTATTTTTTTATATATATATTTAGTCGATTCCATCAATTTGTTGCTAATGTTTTGAGTTTCCATTAATTAAATCTGTATTCGTTTTTATTAGCAAGATTTGAAATTATTAATATTAAGAGATGCTGGGTAAACGAAAGGCAAATCTTTCTAAGAAATGTTAGGAAACTAGGGCTATGAAAATAGCCAAAACCCAGCAGACAAATCCTCAAGCAGAGCTGCAAAGGATTGAGCAGTTGGCACAGCTGATGAATTGTCGGGACAGTCGCAAATTGGGCGACGACAGCATACTGAACACTTGGTGTTGGGACGATCTGCCGAGACACCAGGAAAAACGTGGGCTCATTGCAAAGAGCAAGCCGAACGGCAATCGATCTCAAGATTTGCTGAAACAGCGAAGCAAACGAAAAGGTGGAGACAACAACACGCAGTATATTGGGCATTGCAGCGAGTTGCTGAAACACCCGAACAAACGTGAGCTCGGCGAGAAGAACAACGCATCCATCAAGAGCTACTGAAACACCGGAGCAAACGAAAAATCGACGACGACAGAACGCCGCATATTTGGCATCACTACGAGTTGCCGCAACTTTGAAAAAACCCGAGCTAGGCGACATCAGCATGCCAGGTATGGAACCACTGAAACAGCTGTTTTCTAACAACACATGAATTGCGGCGATTGTTGAATCTTATCAGAAAGTATAATTCCTGCTTCCATATGACGTCTTTTGGAACCGATAGAATTGTTGCAAAGCAAGGATTTTCACCGACATTTACTATCCAGGGGCAAGTACAGTATATGACCGAATTGGATCTATGCATCCTTCTTCGAATACGAAACCACAATTTTTACAGATATATTTCAAGGGCGATGTAGAAGCAGAAACTGAAAGACTTATAGAATTATTGAAGGGACTGCGAGAGAGACCATATAAAAAAAACAACGGGTATTATACGACAACAATGCCTTGGTTAGGGAATTCAAAGCGGCTTTGGAGAACATGCCTGAAGTTATGGCCAGCGTTAAGGGGGGAGGGGATAAGCGGATAAAATGTACCTGGGCCCGCCAGGCTAATGGGGAGCCCGATCACCGGCTGTAGGGGCCCCCACTCGACAAGTTGTAGAGCTAAAAAAAGGCCACCCATTTGTTCTGAGAGGGGCCCCTAACTGATGAATTCACCAAGGGACCCCAACTGCTTACCCCGGGCCTCAAAATCCTGGAGCCGGCTCTGCCCGAAGTAACAAAGTAATCTGCAAGGTAGTGATCCACCCCGGCCGTGAGCCATGAGGACAACACGAGAGATGTTACAACGCATCGACGAGTTACAAGATCGCAGTACTCCTACCGGGCATAGGGGACCTAAAGTTCAACGTCGAATCAGAAGTACGTAAGCATTCTGGCGTACTTCACATCACACAAAAACCTGTGCCAGAGGTGAAGGACGAGCTCAGAACCTATGAAAATCTCCGCTGAGACTGGGATTCAAGCTGGGGACTTTTCCATCTCCAGTTGGACGCCCTAACCACTGAGCGTCCAGACCTCTCAAGAAAATCATTACAACACTCTTCCACGCGGACGAAGTTGCGGGTATCTGCTAGTAATAATATAAATGTATAATCAATCGCTTAGCTTCTCTCTCAAACACAAATTCAATTAATCACATGGATTGTAATCAGTGGGGACTAATCTTTGATATGTAACAGTATGTGTAATATTATGCATCAAGTTTATATTTGTTACTGTTTATGATAAGATTACAAAATTGCATAATATTATGAAACAAAATGCTGTTAATTTATAAAGATTAATATTTAATATGTAGTTCATTTCGCATACTTTATCTGTCCCTTTTCCTCTAATTTAACTGGAAATTGTTTGTTATTAGTTTAACTTTGAGACTTTTTTGTGCCACCCGTCCCATTATTTTCCCTCCGCATTAAACTAGTTTTAAATGTACCAGTATATTTTCAACAGAAAGTTAAGATTAAAATGAATAAGAAAGACATTTCCTCGGGTGCAGATCCTTTGTCATTGTCGTTTTCGACATATATATTTATTCGAAAGAATGAGAATTTTAGGTATATGAAATATTTCGTAAAGTTAGTGGAGCCTCAAGTCAGAACAGAATGCAAGCGCGAGTATCAGCAAGTGCTGGTTATTGGTAAAACGCTGACGGCTGACTAAGAGGGCATCGCTCTGTTCGGTGACGCAAAACCGAACTTACGAGCGACCACAGCGAGCCAAACTCGCTCTCACTTTGTCGATCATTACCAACAAGTCAACATGGGCTAATTCTTAGCTAAACCGTGTCACGTTAGCTCGCCTCGCCACCATGCATCCATCGTGTCAATTCGCCATTCAGTCAAGAAGTTAACATTCTCAATCAGTCAGTTTGCGCCGCCGAGATGCGGCTCAGTTAATAATTATTATTGTAGAGGCTATCGGGAGTTATCCTTACAGATCGCGCTCTCAACTGTATTCATACAGTCTTCAGTGATTAATAAAAGGGACTCTAAATATGATAGTCGCCTTCATTATTTATTAGGTAGATTCTCAGCTAGGTTATAGTTTTCCCCTGGCCTTTCCCTGCCTAATCGGTTCTCCAACCGTAACTAATGGAGTGGTGTCATGATTCCTGACAATTAACATCAATTAACATCTTACTTTAGCCCACAAGTCTTTACTTAGATCATCAGAAGACAGAAGACAACTTCAAGAGTGAAGACAGCGCAAGAGGAATAGAAGACTTAGTAAATGTCCCGAAGGTCAGTAAACTTCCACCCTAAAGTCTGCTTCCACCACAAGCCCACAAATTCACCCCCCATCCACTCAGGCCTCTTGACAACGTAAGGTTCGGCACAGGGGGTACATTCCGGCCTTTACACCTTCGACAAAACACGGAAAAATTAGGAACACGTAATTTCTTTTTTAATTAATAAAAATGAAGTGTCATCTTTTCATAACACCTGTCTGAGTATAGTTATGTATACATATTTTCCACAAACTAATTAAATTTTAATTTTTTTACTTTTAATTTTTTATTTCTTTGTTTTACACATGTATTTACTAAGTAGAGCCTATAGCCGATGACAGGATGAGAGTCTGGAAATTTAGCCAACTTAGGTCATACACCTAGAAATTTAGGTTTATTATTTCTTAATTAAAAAAGTAAATAAATATGCATCAAGGAATTATTGTTCTTTTTGATATATTCGCTGTCATCAGTAAGAAATGAAATGGGTTGAGGGATAAAATATAGAACTAGTGGTGGAATCACGCGAATTTGCATTCAATGGGTGGAGAGTCTTCGCGCCAACGCAATTCACGCATATATAAGCGTATTCACGCGTGCATTTTTCACGCGATTATGCGTCCACTGGACATGTAGCCTAACAGATTTTTTTAATGTGTTAAAGAAAAGGAAATATGAAATGTATTTTCAAATTCAAAAGTTTAATTAGCAGGAAAATAGAAAAAAATGGCCATTCAAGAAAAATTAGGCAGACTAATGGAACTATGTTGTTATATCTTTAGATAATTAATGCACACAGCAAATAGCTTATAGGAGTTGGCACAAAGGCTTCCTACGATCAGATTGCCTCCACAAACAGAAGAAAATTCAAAACTACAAATGAAAATATTTCTTCTATCAAGGAGTAATACTTTACAACAAAAACTTGGACAGGAAATCAAAGGAAAATAATAATAATGAATCTTTATAAAATTTTATCTTTATATATGAAAATGAATTGCTGTTCGTATGTCTCGCTAGAACTCAGGAATGGCTGCTCCGATTTGGCTAATTTTGATCTTGAAATATTTGTGGAAGTGCAGGGAAGGTTTAAACGGTGAGAAAAAAATGGAAAAATTGCGAGGAAAATACTGAAAACGAATATTTAACCTTCTTATATATAAAAATTAATGTATGTTTCTTTCCTTCATGCGCTCCTAAGCCGTACTTCCGATTAAGGTGAAACTTTGGCGAGTTGTCGAGTGCGAGTCGGAGAAGATTCCAAAAAAATAAAATTTTCAAAAAACCACCTTCTCTTCTCCAAGACACCCCATAATTTAAAAAAAAAAAAAAAAAAAAAAAAAAAAAACCACACAGATTTTATCCGATTTCTACGGAAATTTGCACGTATACTGCAAAATAAACGGAAAAATGCAGCATACATATGGTTTCCAAAAAAGCTTCCACTCTCCCCCTTCCCACCCCTTAATTTTTACACAAACTGACACTTTTTATCCGATTTAGATGGAACTTTGCACGGATATACTTTTAAAAAATAAGACATTAATTAACAAAAACCCAATCCCTCTCTCCTTGTTCACCCTAAAACCAACCCCTCTTTCCCCTTACACCCCATAATTAAAAAAAAAACACATATTTTATCCGATTTTGATGGATATTGGCACACATATACTTCAAAACAAACAGAAAAATACTACCTATTTATGGTTTACAAACACCCAACACCTCTCCCCCTTCCCACCCCCTTCATTTTTACATAAATGCACAGTTTTTATCCGATTTCGATTGAACTTTGCACACGTTTAGTTTTTAAAATAATAGAAAAATACTATCATCATCATATATATTATTTCTATAAGGTATTTTTTTGTCACAAGCCTGTATCTTCTTTCATACTTAACCGAAATCAATGAATGAGGTGTCATTTTAAAGCTTATGGTCTCCACTTTGGTCACATCATATTTTAAGAAATGAAATTTTCGGAATTCGACCCTTAAAGGGCAAAAATGTCAATCTTTCTAAAATGCTGTTTTCTGTGTTACGAGTCATTTATCTCCCTGGATACGTATATGAAATCGTTTAATGTAGTATCATTTTAAAGATTAAGATCTCCGCTTTAGTGACGTCATATATTAAGACAGATATTTTTCGGAATTCGACCCTTAAAGGGCAAAAGTATCAATATTTTTGCAATGCGTAATTGTGTCACGAGCGATTTATCTCCCTTAATATCTAACCGACGTAGATAAATGAGGTATCATATTAAAGATCGAGGTCTCCGCCGTGGTAACATTATATTTCAAGAAAAGAATTTATCGTTTTTCGACCCTTAAAGGGCAAAAATGTCGATTTTTCTAAAATGCGTTTTTTGTATCTCGAGCCATTTATCTCCCTGGATATCTAACCAAAATCGATAAATGAAGTAGCATTATGAGGAGTAATGTCTCAACTTTGTGACATGATATATTAAGAAAGAATGTTTTTGGAATTAAACCCTTAAAGGGAAAAAATATAAATTTTTCAATAACGCATTTTTGTGTCACGAGTGATTTATCTCCCTTAATATCTAACCGACATAGATAAATGAGGTATCATATTAAAGATCGAGGTCTCCGCCGTGGTAACATTAAATTTCAAGAAAAGAATTTTTCGTTTTTCGACCCTTAAAGGGCAAAAATGTCGATTTTTCAAAAATGCGTTTTTTGTATCTCGAGCCATTTATCTCCCTGGATATCTAACCAAAATCGATAAATGAAGTAGGATTATGAGGAGCAATGTCTCAGCTTTGTGACATGATATATTAAGAAAGAATGTTTTTGGAATTAAAACCTTAAAGGGAAAAAATATGAATTTTTCAATAACGCATTTTTGTGTCACGAGTGATTTATCTCCCTTAATATCTAACCGATATAGATAAATGAGGTATCATATTAAAGATCGAGGTCTCCGCCGTGGTAACATTATATTTTAAGAAAAGAATTTTTCGTTTTTCGACCCTTAAAGGGCAAAAATGTCGATTTTTCTAAAATGCGTTTTTTGTATCTCGAGCCATTTATCTCCCAGGATATCTAACCAAAATCGATAAATGAAGTAGGATTATGAAGAGTAATGTCTCAGCTTTGTGACATCATATTTTCAGAAAGAATGTTTTTGGAATTCAAGAATTAAAGGGAAAAAGTATAAATTTTTCTATAGTGCATTTTTGTGTCACGAGCCATTTATCTCCCTTGATTTCTATCCGATATAGATAAATGAGATATCATATTAAAGACTAAGGTCTCCGCCGTGGTAACATTATATTCTAAGAAAGGAATTTTTCGTTTTTCGACCCTTAAAGGGCATAAATATCAGTATTTCTAAAATGCGTTTTTTGTGTCTCAAGTCATTTACCTCCGTTGACAATAATTTAAATAAAATTGATAAACGAGGTATCATTTAAAAGATTAAGGTCTTCGTAATGTCTTCGGTTCCGTTACCACATTTTAAGAAAGAAATTTTTAAAAATTCTAACGTTAGAGTGCAAAAGTATTAATATTTTTACAACGCATTTTTCTGTCATGAGCTATTTATTTCCCTTGATATCTAATCAAAATCAATAAATGACGTATCGATTTAAATATTAAATTATCCACTACCGTCACATCATATTTTAAGAAAAAACTTTCTCCGAATTACACCCTTAAGGGGCAAAAATAACATCATTTCTCAAAACTTTTTTTTTTACCTTGCTTGATAACTAACCGAAATCGATAAATGAGGTATCAATTTAAAGACCAAGGTGGCTGCTTTGGTCACACCATATTTTATAAAAGAAATTTTTAGTAATTCGACCCTTAAAGGGCAAAAGTATCAATATTAGTTATAGAACGTGTTGATTTTTTAAATTTTTGTTTTTATTATATGCCATTTATCTTCTTCGATATCTAGCTGAAATCGATAAATGACATATCATTTTAAAAATTAAGGTCTCCAGCTAGGTAAAGTCATAAATTAAGAAACAAATGTTCAGAATTTGGTGCTAAAAGTGGTAGCGCGTATGAGACTGTTCAGAGCCAAGTCCCCAGATTTTAGCAGCGGATATCACAGAGAAGTCAATAAACTTTTTTTATTAAATAAGTAGTTTTTCGTATATATTTTTTTCTTTTACGGAAACACTGTCGTTTTGCTAAACAATTCCAATGTAATCAATTTATTCACTCAGCAACAAATATCACAGAGATGTTGATATATTGTGTGCAGTTTGTTAAGGTTGGTTTTATTCTGCCAAGGTCAGTGACAGTTTGTCATAAATAAAGTGTGTTTTAAATTTTCCTAAGTGTTTCATAATATGTTCTGAGTATTTTGCTGTGTACCTATTACACTAAAAAAAAATATTTGCTACAAAACTACGGTTCTCCTATTCATTATGTTACAAGCATTCAACCTCATATTCGCGAAATTTTCGCACGGGTCGTCTAGTATATATTATTTCTATAAGGTATTTTTTTGTCACAAGCCTGTATCTTCCTTCATACTTAACCGAAATCAATGAATGAGGTGTCATTTTAAAGCTTATGGTCCCCACTTTGAGCACATCACATTATAAGAAAGGAATTTTCGGAATTCGACCCTTAAAGGGCAAAAATGTCAATATTTCTAAAATGCTGTTTTCTGTGTTACAAGTCATTTATCTCCCTGGATATCGATCCGAAATAGTTTAATGAGGTATCATTTTAAAGATTAAGATTTCCGCTTTAGTGACGTCATATATTAAGACAGAAATTTTTCGGAATTCGGCCCTTAAAGGGCAAAAGGATCAATATTTTTGCAATTCGTTATTGTGTCACGAGCGATTTATCTCCCTTAATATCTAACTGATATAGATAAATGAGGCATCATATTAAAGAATAAGGTCTCCGCCGTGGTAACACTATATTTTAAGAAAGGAATTTTTCGTAATTCGACCTTTAAAGGGCAAAAATGCTAATTTTTCTAAAATTCGTTTTTTGTATCTCGAGCCATTTATCTCCCTGGATATCTAACAAAAATCTATAAATGAAGTAGGATTATAAGGAGTAATGTCTCAGCTTTGTGAAATCATATTTTAAGAAATAATTGTTTTGAAATTCAACCATTAAAGGGTAAAAGTATAAATTTTTCTATAACGCATTTTTGTGTCACGAGCGATTTATCTCCCTTATTATCTAACTGATATAGATAAATGAGGTATCATATTAAAGAATAAGGTCGCCGCCATGGTAACATTATATTTTAAGAGAGGAATTTTTCGTAATTCGACCCTTAAAGGGCAAAAATGCTAATTTTTCTAAAATTCGTTTTTTGTATCTCGAGCCATTTATCTCCCTGGATATCTAACAAAAATCTATAAATGAAGTAGGATTATAAGGAGTAATGTCTCAGCTTTGTGAAATAATATTTTAAGAAATAATTGTTTTGGAATTCAACCATTAAAGGGAAAAAGTATAAATTTTTCTATAACGCATTTTTGTGTCACGAGCGATTTATCTCCCTTATTATCTATCTGATATAGATAAATGAGGTATCATATTAAAGAATAAGGTCGCCGCCATGGTAACATTATATTTTAGCAAAGGAATTTTTCGTAATTCGACCCTTAAAAGGCAAAAATGTCAATTTTTCTAAAATTCGTTTTTTGTATCTCGAGCCATTTATCTCCCTGGATATCTAACAAAAATCTATAAATGAAGTAGGATTATAAGGAGTAATGTCTCAGCTTTGTGAAATAATATTTTAAGAAATAATTGTTTTGGAATTCAACCATTAAAGGGAAAAAGTATAAATTTTTCTATAACGCATTTTTGTGTCACGAGCGATTTATCTCCCTTATTATCTAACTGATATAGATAAATGAGGTATCATATTAAAGAATAAGGTCGCCGCCATGGTAACATTATATTTTAAGAGAGGAATTTTTCGTAATTCGACCCTTAAAGGGCAAAAATGCTAATTTTTTCTAAAATTCGTTTTTTGTATCTCGAGCCATTTATCTCCCTGGATATCTAACAAAAATCTATAAATGAAGTAGGATTATAAGGAGTAATGTCTCAGCTTTGTGAAATCATATTTTATGAAATAATTGTTTTGGAATTCAACCATTAAAGGGAAAAAGTATAAATTTTTCTATAACGCATTTTTGTGTCACGAGCGATTTATCTCCCTTATTATCTAACTGATATAGATAAATGAGGTATCATACTAAAGATTAAGGTCTCCGCCGTGGTAACATTATAATTTAAGATAGGAATTTTTCGTAATTCGGCACTTAAAGGGCAAAAATGTCAATTTTTCTAAAATGTGTTTTTTGTGTCTCTAGCCATTTATCTCCCTGGATATACAACCAAAATCGATAAATGAGGTAGGAGTATAAAGAGTAATGACTCAGCTTTGGTGACATCATATTCAACCTCACTTTTCACAGAATTTTTTTTTTTTCGCGAAATTTTCGCACGGGTCGTCTAGTAGACATTAATTTTACAAACACCCAATCCCTCTCCTCTTTTCCACCCCTCCTCCCTCTTACAAGCCACAATTTAAAAAAAAAAAAAAAAAAAAAAAACAGATTTTATCGGATTTTCATGGAAATTTGCACACCTATACTTTAAACCAAACAGATAAATATTGCCTACATATCGATTCCAAAAACACAACCCCTCTTCCCCTTCCCACCCATTAATTTTTACACAAACCCACACTTTTTATCCGATTTCGAAGGAACTTAGCACACGTATACATTTTTTTAAAAAAGACAAAATACTGTTGACATCAGTTTTACAAAAACCCAATCCCTCTCCCCTTTTCCACCCCATCATTATTGTCATTGTTCTTTATACAAAGCTACAATTCCCATCCGATTTTGAAGGAAGTTTGCACACATGTACTTCAAAACAAACAGAAAAATACTGTTTACTTTCGGTTTGCTAAAGCCCAATCGCATCCCCTCCCCCTTTACACCTCTCCTATTAATTTACAGTAATCTTTATTGAAACCCACAGCTTTTATCTGATTTTGACGGAACTTTGCATTTGTACACTTCAAAAGAAAAATGCTGTTTACATTTGGTTTTCAACAACCAACTGCTCTTCCCCTTTACCCCAGCCCCCTAATTTTTGTCAATATTTCATATATATATATACCCACAGTTTTTATACTATATCGATGTAAATTTGCACATGCAAACTATAAATCAGACAGAAAAATATGGTCTATATTTAGATTGCAAGAACTGAAACCCTCTTCTCCTTCCCCCCCTTTTTTCCCAATGTTCTTTAGACATACAGTTTTTATCCATTATCGATGGAACTTCACACATGTATACTTTAAAACAAGGAGAAAATACTGTATACATTTTGTTCCCAAATCCCAAACTCTCATTCCCTTTATTCACTCATCTCTTAATTTTCAATGTTCCTTACATTAACTTTATTCAATGTGGATGGAACTTTGCACATGTATAAATTAAAGCAAAGAGAAAAATGCTGTCTATCTTTGGTTTACAAAACCCACCCACTTTCCCTGTCACCCTAATTAAGAAAAATTTACACTTGAAACCATTCAGTTTTTTCGAATTATCTCGAAAACGCTGGGGAAATTAAACAATGTAGATAGCAATATTATAGTTGAGTTCCAGCAACCGTCGAGTCAAGTGCCGCCTTTTCTGAGTATTTTGTTTTAAAGTGTTGTAGGTAGATTTTATCTTTGAATATCTTCTGTCGTCGCAGAGGAGGGGCTAGTTGAGTTCCAGCAACCGTCGAGTCAAGTGCCGAATTTTCTGTGTATTTTATTTTAAAGTGTTGTAGGTAGATTTTATCTTTGAATATCTTCTGTCGTCGCAGAGGAGGTGCTAGTTGAGTCCAGCAACCGTCGAGTCAAGTGCCGCCTTTTCTGAGTATTTTATTTTAAAGTGTTGTAGGTAGATTTTATCTTTGAATATCCTCCGTCGTCGCTGAGCAGTAGCTAGTTGGTCCCCAGCAACCGTCGTGACGAGTGTCGCCATCTGTTTACATAATTTAAAGTGTTGTGGTAGCGTTTGATTTATTTACGTTAATTGAATTATAACAGCGTGCTCCAATCGTGATCGCATTTATTTGCTTTTTCTATAGGGAAGTATATAGAGCTTATTTGTTTTTTATTTAGTACATTGGTTGGCTAACACCGTTCATCAGTACGTCCTATTAACTACTAAGTGTAGTCGTCTGGTCTAAATTCAATTCCTCAGGAGGTTCTCTTTAGGTCGTGTAGCGGTTGGTAGTAAAGTGTGAACAGTTAATTTGGATTACTCAGTTAGTTCAACTTTTATCCTCTCCGTAGTTTTTGCTTTATAAGTAATATGTGTAGGGACTGTGACTGCTGTGTGCAGACGCGGGTTGAGGTGGCTGATCTTCGCGCTCAGCTTGCAGCTTGCAGCTTTGCTAACTAAAGTTACGAGGCTGGAAGCTGCCGTAGGTGACTGCAGCAGATGTGGAAGGGGTGACCCTGACGAAGCAGGTGTTTTCACAGGTTCTCCGCTGCCAAATATCGTACCTGCAGTCCAGGCTGAGACTTCGGAGCCTGTGCGGCAGTCACCTGATGATGTCTGGCGCGTGGTTTCCGGACGTCGACGCCGCATGCGGGGGCAGGAGTACAGGTCTGAATCCTAGGAGGGCAAGCCTGTACCACTATCCAATAGGTTTGATGTGTTGTCTGGATCTGATTCAGATCCACAATCGTCAATCAGCGAGTTGCCAGCCCCCCCGCCCGCTAGGTCTGGGCGATCACAGAAGGGGATTCTGGTGATAGGTATCTCCAACGTTAGGCGTTTCATTGAGCCCCTTAGGGACATGGCGAACAGGTCTGGGATGAAGTCCAATGTCCATTCTTTGTGCATTCCGGGCGGTCTGATCCATGATGTGGAACAGGCCATCCCGGATGCCATTGAGCGGAAGAGGTGTTGCCAGCTGCGGATTGTAGCTCATGTTGGCACCAATGATGCTTGCCACCTTGGGTCGGAGGGTATCCTCTCTTCCTTCCGGCGGCTTGCTCATACGGTGAGCCCTGTGGTTGATGACCGCAAGATTTCGGCTGAGCTAACCATCTGCAGTATTGTCGATAGAACTGACTGTGGACCTCTGGTTCAGAGCCGAGTCGAGGGTCTAAACCAGAGACTGCGTCGTTTCTGCGATAATCATGGCAGCAGATTCCTTGATCTTCGCCCTGGGGTAGAATCGTGTAGGGTTCCCTTGGATAGATCAGGTGTGCACTACACACGTGAATCGGCTACACGGGTGGCAGGGGCCGTGTGGAGTGCATTGGGGGATTTTTTAGGCCGAGGGAGGAAGACCCGAAACTGGGATTACAGTCACGGGCAGCCCAATTAAATTCGGCACCATATGTTAGGAGTAGCGAAAATCAATCTCGACCGTTAAAAGTACTCGTTATAAACTGTAGAAGCGTTTGTAATAAGCAGCCTGAGCTTGAAAGCGTTATTAGTAGCACAGAAGCTGATATAGTATTAGGTACTGAATACTGGTTAAAACCGGATATAAGTTCAGCAGAAATTTTTAACCATAGCATGAATGTTTTCCGTAAGGATAGGTTACATTCTAATGGAGGTGGTGTATTTATAGCTGTTCGTAAACACCTGTCGTGTAACGAAATAAATATTGATACGGTCTGTGAAATCCTATGGATTAGACTAATAGTAGCTAGGACAAAACTTGTAATAGGGTCTTTCTATCGTCCACCAGATGCAGATGTAGGTGTTGCTGAGGCCTTAAGAAATAACGTAAGTAATATAGCTCGTCAGTTTCCGGATCATGGAATAATACTAGGAGGCGACTTCAACTTGCCGTATATTGACTGGAGTAATTGCGCGCACGTTACTGGTGGCAGGGATAAAATATCCTGTGAGATTATTCTCGACCTTTTCTCAGATCTTAATCTTGAGCAGCTCGTCACTGAACCAACGCGGTGCGACAACGAAAACGAAAACATTTTAGATATTCTCGTTACAAATAGGCCTGAATTATTTACGAACATTTCTACCACCACGGGAATAAGTGATCGTAAAGCTGTAATTGCTACAGTAAAATTAACAGTCGAGCGCAAAAAGAAAAAAGAAAGGGTCGTTTACAGGTTCGAAAAGGTCCCAAAGGAGAGTTTAAGAACGTTTTTGAGGGATAAATACATTACCTTTGTAGAAGGAAGAGGCTCGGTTGAAGAGATGTGGCTTCGATTCATAAATATAGTCAGGGAAGGTATGGACTTACATATACCGAAAAGGACAATCAGGGACGGGAACGATCCCCCATGGTATACGCGTGAAGTCAAAAGGTTACTTAAAAAGCAAAGGAAGATTCATGCACGCTCAAGAAGGACGATGTATAGGAGTGATTTAGAAAAACTAGCTGAGACAAGAGGACAGGTCAAGAATGCGATGCGCGAAGCCTTCAATGACTTTCGATGCAACTCACTTTCCAAGAGCCTCATTGAAAATCCAAAGAAATTTTGGTCGTATGTAAAAAAAATAGGTGGTTGTGACAACAATATGCCAGTTCTACTAAAAGACTGTCGGGAAGTTGATGACAGCCTCGACAAGGCTACCGTATTTAACGCCGAATTTAAAAATTCCTTCACTGACGAAAACATGCAAAACATTCCCGTTTTTCCACGGCGTGTTGAATTTGAAATGGATCCAGTACAAATTGATAGTGTAGGTATCATAAAGCAATTAAAGCTCCTGAAGTGGGGGAAAGCGCCGGGTCCCGATGGTGTACCAGTAAGAGTATTTTCGGAATACGCGGAAGAAATAGAACCATTTCTGTCAGATATATTTCGTAAATCTTTAGAGGAAAGAAAAGTACCTTCTGACTGGAAAATTTCGCAGGTGATTCCCGTTTTCAAGAAAGGAGATCGGAGAGATCCTAGGAATTATCGTCCGATATCGCTAACATCTGTTTGCAGTAGAATTCTGGAGCATGTCATATGCTCTAACATTATGAAGTTTCTAGATGAAAACGAGCTACTTACAGCATACCAACACGGATTTTGGAAGAACCGATCATGCGAAACGCAACTGGCTCTATTTTCGCATGATGTAATGAAAGTTATTGATGCGGGATCACAAGTTGATGCTATTTTCTTGGATTTTCAGAAAGCTTTTGACTCTGTACCACACAACCGACTCTTAGCGAAGATCCGAGCGTACGGTATATCTGATCAGATTTGCGAATGGATACGTGATTTTCTAACTGGTCGGTCACAGTATGTCGTTGTAGACGGGGAAGCCTCTTCTAAACTAGATGTTACTTCGGGCGTTCCTCAAGGAAGTGTAATAGGACCACTTCTTTTCTTAATTTTTATAAACGATCTCGGTGACAACGTTAATTGCACTTATTTATAGGGAAGTGAGGTGCTCCGACGATTGCTTAGAAATTCGGCGCGATCTGGATGTTATTTCGGAATGGTGCCGTGAATGGCAGCTTACACTTAACTGTAAAAAGTGCAAGGCAATGCACCTAAGTAATAAAAAGACCCCGCTTGCTCTGGAGTACAAAGTTAACAATTCAGTTGTTGACACTGTAGATTCCCTGAAGTATCTAGGTGTAACAGTACAAAGCAACATGAAATGGGACTTGCACATAACTTCCGTTGTAGGAAAAGCTAATTCCAAACTACGATTCATAGGACGTATTTTGAGAAGTTGTAATGCTCATACAAAGGAAATAGCGTACAAAACACTAGTGCGTCCGCATTTGGAATACTGTTGTGGAATTTGGGATCCGTATCGCAAGGGATTGATTGACACATTAGAGAAAGTACAGAGAAGAGCCGCTCGATTCGTGACTGCTAGGTACAGTCCCTACGAAAGTGTCACAGAGCTATTTCGTGGGTTGGGCTGGGATTGTTTGGCGGACAGACGACGTCGTTTTCGTTTGAATTTGCTGGAGAATATGCGAAAATCTTTAATTTACGAGTGCAACGAAATACTTTTTCCGCCAACCTATTTAGGTCGCAATGATAGGAGGGATAAGATTAGAGAAATAAGATGCCGTACTGATTCATTTATGTATTCCTTCTTTCCTCGATCTGTTCGGGATTGGAATGCGCAGAATTAGGATTGGTGCTTAGCACCCTCTGCCACCCACAGTATTTGTGATTTGCAGAGTATAGATGTAGATGTAGATTATTATAGTACAAATTATTTCCTGTTAAGCAACACTGGACAGATTACGATCGGACAATTGCTGACCAAGAAATTTTAACTTGAATTTTAAATATTATTTTAAAGTTCTTGTGACAACACACAAATATACAGTTTTTATTTGAGGTCGAAGGAAGTTTGCACACATATGCTTTAAAATAAGTGAAAATGTTGTTTATATTTAGTTTACAAAACTGCACCCGCTTATCCGTTTCACCCCTCTTAAGACTAATTTACACGTGCAACTTTTCTCTGTTTAGCGTATATCTCCAAAACAAACTAAGATTTTTTTGTATATCTGTTGATTGGAATCACCAAAAACATTGCATATCCAAGACAATTACAATATACTTGAAACGGAATGAAACAGTAATTAAAATTTGTACATAAATATCTAATTTTTACTAAATACAAACTTTAAAATGCATTCCTTTAATTTATATGTGTACTCAAATCTAGCAATAGCGAAGCATTGCCGGGTGATCTAGTATATATCTATCTATATCTATAAAACGAAAACCGGATATATTTGAAATATAAAAACTCGGAAACTACAGAGCAAATTTCGATGGGGTTTCCACCGTTTTAAAGCTTAGAATCTCAATTGAAGTGTTTGGAATGTCTTATGCTCCAACGTAACATAACGCAGGTGTGGTAAATGAAAATCTTAACGTACAGCCCGAAGCAAAAAATAAAAGAAATACGATGCTTACGTCATACATCGTAAAAAAAAATAATAGCCATGTTATCGCATGTAACGTTTACTTTATTAAATTTTGGTTGTTAGTCTTTAAACCCCATACATAGTTATATCGAATGCGAAGAGGAAACTATTTAAATTAATTTTAATAATACAATGAAAAAAATCTTTCGATATCTTCTTTGTTTCTTGATGTTACTATCTGAGGCCTCACTGCTACAATCTCTGACGTTGTGAAATTTTAATGGGCGTGTTAAGTAATGCATATTTGACGGTTTTGAACATGAAATTGAGCTGTTTAAAACTTTTAGTGAAGAACCATCCGAGAAATTTGTTGCTTTTGAAATTACTGTCTCTGGATGCGAATTAAATTCTCGCTGTTAATAGTAAGTAATGCACGGCTTTGAACATGAAATTGAACTGTTTAAAACCTTTAGTGTTGACGTACTGTTACTTTTTTTTGTAATTTATTGATGAGCGATTCTGTCTTTACTGCATTTCCTGAAAAAAAACATTGTTTCTATTGCTGCACGAATTGTTGTTGTTATGATAAAACTTAGTACACATGTTCCTGATATCATGGCTAAAAATATTGCAGGAATAAATCAACCCCAACCCCATCTCTTTCCTGCTACACAGGGGGTTAGCCGTTTGCGTATAGAAGAATGGAGCGACTGAGATGAAATTCACAAGTGCAAAACACTGACAGTTCTATCATTATCGTGGCGCCAAAATCTGATGATAAATTCTTATAGAACTTGGCGAAAAAATCTAAAATAAAGAATAACATTTCTTGATATCTCACTTGGTTTTCAAGATTTAACATGTCAAAAATCAGTTATAGTTCCTTGTGCTTTTGGTGACGTTTCTTCTGGTACAGGCTGTATTTCAACCAAACATCAACCACTGTGGTGGGCCCTTTTGGGGTTGATCCGCGCCACGGGTTTGTCAGGATGGTGTGGCCACTTGGGGAGTGGACTTACTTGTGGATGTATCTAGTACTCCTCTTCTCGCAGATCGGGGCAGCCGTCAGTTACTGGACCGCCGATAGTCTGCTGCCTGCTTGCTAAGAATAATTGCTTTCTCTGACACCACGCCCTGAGGCGAGCAAACAGTAGGGAGAATACTTTGCCTACTGAAATTATTAATGAATTGGTAGACGGTCTACTACAAGTTTATTGACGTAGGAGTTTGCGATACATGGCAAGTAATCGCCGAAAGCCACAGTCCACTCCGTTGTCGGTTTGCAGAGCGGATAGCTGGCTGGGGCGGCAAGTCGATGCCCGAGGCGCGTACGATCGGCTCCGGTCTCCAAGTGACCGCTCCTTGCTACATTACTTAAAACGAAGGCTCGGTTGACCTGCTTAGCGGGGCGGCAATAACCTGTCGGACATCGCACCCACTATCTAGCGAATTGCACATTCCTGAAGTGGCGATGCCCGCGCGGCCCCGTAAGTGGCGAAATCGCCTCTGTCATCAGGTCAACGGCTGGCTGGCGACTTTTGTCGTTCGAACAAATTCCTGTACTTTAGTAATAGTTACTATAATTCATTACGCCTCTGACACCACTAGGAAGAAAATAAAACACTTATAGTGCTTTTCCACCTTGTAGATATAGTGGTTTGATGATGCAATATCTCGAGAACTAAGCGAGATAACAAAAACATTTATACTTTATTTTCGATTTGTCTCACCAAGTTACATACGAATATATTATTAAATTTGGCTAAGGCGAAATTTTTATTCTGGTCCAGGCTGCATTTCAACCTAACCACGTCAATTTTGAAATGCGATATCTTGGGAACTTGACTCATCGAGTTACATAGGATTCCATCATCAAATTGCAGCTCCACGGTTATCGTAGAATCCCCAAAAAACTTACCTCTTTTATGAGCTTCAATATTCACTATGTGTGTAAATCAATCTAGATCATACCGGGCAACGCCTGGAGCTCTGCTAGTATAATAATAAAAGTGTTACTTCCCTGTAGAAGAAATTATAACATCAAAAAGTAACATTGTTTGAAAGATTAGCGCTCCCAGCTAAAATTGTATTAATTTATACACACATATACACATACATACCTCTTGTTCCATAGATAACTGCTGAATAAAGATCTATGGGATTCAGAATATGCCATTCTGTAAAATATGTCATATACAAGGAAATAAAAACTACTTCCTCACCTTGTATATTTTATATCTATAACGTAAAATGACGAACGCAACAGACATAAAAATGTATATGTGTGGTGAACTAAATCTATTCTTAGCACTGAGGGCTACTTGAAATTCCATTTATTTTAGCAAGGAGTCAATTAGCCCGCGAGGAGCAAAATACTTTTCGTTGACGACGATTCACACAAAAACTACTACACATATTTTATGAGAGTTTATGCACTCTGCAGAGGTGGGTCCCAGGTGTAGGATGAACTATCTTTCATACCCAAGCTAAAAAATAAATAAAAATGTCTGTTTGTTTGGATTCACGCAAAAACTACTCGTCGGATTTTGTCGAGGTTTTGCACAATGTGCAATTCATGGTCCCGGGAGGAAGATAAGGTATACTTAATTTTGCTGAAAGCTTAAAATTAAAAAGAAAGTGACTATAAATTAATTTTCTCTTTTCGCAGAACGCGTTAAAGGAAAAAAACTATTGGTCGGAATTTGATGAATTTCATATAGTCCATGATTCTAACAGTTAAACATCATACATTTAAGAACTGAGAAATTAAAACAAAAGTGCAACGATTAATATCACTTTTTGCTGAACGCAGTTCACACCAGAGATTTGATGTGGTTTCCACCATTTACAGTCCATGCTCCCCTGAGTAAAATAAGGTACGGTTTATTGTTGTTTGAGAAAAATCGATAAGAAAATGTCCTCACTGTAGTACCACTTTGAATTCAAGTCACTTCTCGCAGTCTGAATGTCTACAGCGTCGTATTCGGATTGAAATCGATTGATATTCACATCTGACATGCTTCACGTCTACCTGGTGGTATTAGCCTGTTAATTTAAATGGGTACTACAGAGAAGGATTGAGCAGTCGGTAATAAACGATGTCACTAGAACGTTAAGATCACACGAAACTATTATTATTTAATTTCAGCCACACAAAAAAAGTTACTAGTTCCCGCCAGCAGTCGCATAATTAGGGAAAGGGGTGAGGTGCGTGAAGGTGGTGGAAGTGACAATCGTATTTCCTAAAATCAAGTAATCCCAAGATTTAAGATACAACAAAAAACTGGTGCGTGTACAAGTGTGTACACCAGCAAGAAGTGAAGCTTCTATTAATCACACACACTTGTTTGTATTTTTCCTGTTAATCCTTCGAAGAATAACAAATTATTATTTCGGTGAATTTGATTAAAAATGAATCTGTAGTCCTATTAACAGCCAATAGTAGCGAAAACAAATACACGTAGTAAACACATATTTTCCCCACGCAGGGATTGAATTCACGACCTCTTTTATACTGACACACATTCATCAACCCACACAACTATTCGGCTTTTCTGTAGGTATATATACTAAATTTGAAACGCCACAGTACTTAACTAAATTTCTCGTAACTGAAGGCTAACCAGGACAAGTAGTATTAGGATGAGATACCAAGAGTGTTATCGGATAAATCCACATTTATCTTTCTCTGATTCCGATTTCCACACAGAAGACCTATCCTTCTAGGCTATTCTCGTAGATAAAAATTTAAAAACGTTGAGACACACTTCACTAGATTATCAGAGGCGCAGAATGTAAATTATAGAGTATTGCATCGAACCTTAGTCTGTATTTTGTGTTCAGCTTTTATATTGGAGAACAACTTGAACAACATTATCTAATAACCGTCCTTACAGTAATTGGACGCAAGAGTCATAATCAAAATAACATTTTCTTTGGAACAAATAAAAGTTATTTTATCAGATAGATACTCACAGGTAGTAAATTATAACCATTATTATTAACATTAATTTACAATACTATTTATTTTTATTATTACTGTAATATACTGAATATTATAGTAAAATGTATTTGTTAAAAGATATTTAGACGTAGTCGGCGGACTGCCGAAGCTGCGTTGGCCACACATGGCCCGTATAGGAAGGCACGATACCGTCAGGTCAGATGGAAAATGAGTATCGTGTAAGCAAGAGTTGATGTCACCCATTGGTTTTGTTTACAACCACACTGGTCGAGCATACGTGCTGCTGCTCATGTGCAAATAATATTTAGCCGAGGGGCACGAGGTTATCTGTTGTCGACTGGTATAAAGGATCACGGAGACAACAGGGAGGGGCCAGTACCATCAAGTTGCTACGTAGTGCTATACAGTTTGCATCGCTGTGCTGCTGCGTATTATTGCTGCCGTAGCTGACCAGCGGATCTGACTTGGGGAAAAGCATAACCCAACATGCTATTTCAAGCTGTCTGTAGACTAGTTTGAATTAATTAAACTCCAGTGTACTGGAATTGGCTTTTGTCATTTCTAGCGTGAGTTTGCATGCCTACTTTCCATCAAAAATAATTTAGCGAGAGCCGCTCCTTGCCTCAGGTATCGAACCCGTGTCCCCAACATTTCAGGTTGTGGCCTAAAGTTAAATGGCTTTCAATCTGGGATAGACATTACTTGTGCTGAGTAGCTCCCGGGATAAGGAGACACACTCTACCAAGTGCCAACGGCCTCTTGCAGGGTGGATAAAGAACCAGCGAAATCTCTTGCCCTAGGGAGGAGAAATCATCCCTAAAGGCGGAGGAACCTGTAGATGGTCAACGGCATGAGAATGTCGAAGGCAACGGGAAACCACCACACTAAAGATTCTAAAGGATTTCCTGGAAACAGCATGGTTACGGCGCTTCAAGGCTTGGAAGGCTGTAACTGTGCATGGACCTGCTGAATAGCAGAAAACCCATGATGATTAATATTATTATTACTTGTTTTCTAATTCGTTATATTTGGTGAATTTGTATCATACTTTTGTAATCAAAGGTTTGTAATAACTTAAATAGAAAATGAATGAATTCTCTGGCTTCCCCGGACATCTTTGTTCATAACAACTGAATATTAATGGAATGCCGCGTTATTTATTTGACAGTCAGCTTTCGGTTTCAGAGGTGCGAATAAAATAGGCATACAAAATGGGGATACCAGAAGTTTACCGCAAGAAGAGTATGATTATCAACATATTGAAATGGAGATTTGAAAACACTTTAGTGAGGAAAGGAGGGTTCACACAAGTAATAGTACAAGTGATATATGCTGGTGTATATATGTGGCTGAGAAAATCATTAGCCACATATGATTGTAACAAGGCAAGGTGTCACGGGAGGAAGACGGATATTTATTCGAGAAGGTCACCTTCGGTGGGTATTGTAGTCGTAGTGGGGGTTAACATAACTAAATAATCTTCTAAACAATTAGTTCCTTCAAATGAGAGGTTCTTCATTAAAAGATTCCACCTCCTTTGTACTGAAGAAAATAATAATTAAAAAGGGTTCCCTTTAAACACTATCTACGAAATAAAAAGAGTAAAGTTTTAGCTCTATGATAGTTTTAATTATTGCACCACGTAAAATTTACCCAGCCACCACCGGTGGATTGAAAATTTGATTTGACCATGAAATCAACATGTCCTTTCAAGAAATATTACAGACGCGTAAAATCCTTTCGGGCTTTCCACCGGGATAGCGCGTCAGTAAAAATATAAAGCGACGTTTCAGAGCCTGCCTCCGGCTAGGCCGCTTCGACCGCCGCGCGGCGAGAAGCCGCTTCGTCTTTTTTAGGCCTGAGATCTATGACTTAAGTCACACGATATATAGTGTTATCTAAAATATGGAGGTAATTAAGTTACGGAAATAAAATATCCACATGCTGTTGTGTATTTTGTTCCCTGATTTAATTGTGAAAAATAAAATTAATTACATAGCTTGGCTCGAACGCACTCCCTCCCCCCCTCCCCCACTTAGCCCAAGACAGCTAATACTACCTAACGCTTCCTTCCCAACTTTTTATTTCTGGACCACGTCGTTTATAAACATTCCCTTTTTAAGGAAAGATGCTATACAGGAGTGAGGGTTTAGTTTGCCTGTAATACCGTTGAGCGTATTAATCAAACATATGAGCATTTGAAAGACTTGATTCTGAAATGCCATCTTGCAGAATAGGTCTGGGCAGTTCTATCATTACCGTGGTGCCAAAATCTGATGATGAATTCTTGTAGAACTCGATGATACAAATCGAAAATAAAGAATAAAATTTTTTGATATCTCATTTGGCTTTCGAGATATAGCTTTTGGTGTTTTTTCTTCTGGTCCAGGCCGTATTTCAACCTAGCAACAATCACTAGGAAGAATATAAAACAACTATAGTGCATTTCCACAGTGTAGATATGATGGTTTTGGTTTTAAAAAAAAAAATCTGGTCCAGGACGGATCTCACCCTAACCTCTTCACTTTTGATATACAATATCTCTAGAACTAAGCGAGATATCAAAACACTTTATTCCTTATTTTCCATTTGTCTCGTCGAGTTACATACGAATTCATCATCAAATTTGGCTATAGCGAAATTTTTCTTCTGGTCCACGCCGTATTTCAAACTTACTACACCGAGCGTGGTGGTGTAACGGCTAGCGTTCTGGCCTCGCATTCGGGAGGACGGCGGTTCGAATCCCCGTCCGGGCATCCAGATTTGGGTTTTCCATGGTTTCCCCAAATAACTCCAGGTGAATGCCGGGATGCTTCCTTCAAAAGGCCATGGCAGAAATCCTTCCCATTCCTTGCCCCCGTCCTTTCCCGTCTCTAAAGACCTAGTTGTTATAGGAGACATTAAGCAATTAAAAAAAAACTTACTACGTCAATTTTGAAATACGATATCTCGAGAACTAATCGAGATATCAAAAAAACTTTTCTTTACTTTCAATTTGTCTCGTCGAGTTCTATAAGAATCAATCTTCAGATTGTGGCGCCACGGTAATCCCCTAGGTCTGAACCATTTTTACGCCGCCGATTCGTATTATACTCCAAAGATATACCACACAGGGGATTCTACAATAACCGTGGCGCCGCAATTTGATGATGGATTCTTATGTAACTAGACGAGAAAAACTGAAAATAAAGAATAATTTTTTTATATATATCTCACTTAGTTCTCGAGATATTGTATCTCAAAATTGACAAAGTTAGGTTGAAATGCTGCCCGGACCAGAAAAAATGTGGCGCCGCAATTTGATGATGGATTCTTATGTAACTAGACGAGAAAAACTGAAAATAAAGAATAATTTATATATATATATATATATATCACTTAGTTCTCGAGATATTGTATCTCAAAATTGACGTAGTTAGGTTGAAATGCTGCCCCGACCAGAAAAAATTTCGCCATATCCAAATTTGATGATGAATTCGTACGTAACTTGACGAGACAAATCGAAAATATTTTTATATATATATGTCACGCTTAGTTCTCGAGATATTGTATCTCAAAAGTGAGGATGTTAGCGTAAGATCCGTCCTGGACCAGAAAATTTTTTCCCACTAAAACCACCTACATCTACACGTTGGAAATGCTCTATAGATGTTTTATTTTCTTCATAGTGGTTGTTGTTAAGTTGAAATACGACCTGAACCAGAAGAAACGTCATCAAAAGCACAAGAAACTATACCTATAACTGATTTTTAACATGCTATATCTCGAAAACCAAGTGAGATGTCAAAATGATCTTTATTATCGATTTGTCTCGTCGAGTTCTACAAGAATTCATCATCAGATTGTGGGCCACGGTAATGATAGAACTACCAGGCCACAGTTTAACCTAACCGCTACCTCCATGACAAAATGAAACTGTTTAGGTTGATATGATCCCTGTATACTTCCTTTTCACTACTCCTAATTCTTGCACCCATATCTTTCATGCCTCATCACCAATATAAATCTTGTACGCTGCTTCTATTCCAGTGAATCATCTCAAACGCTCACATATTCCAGCCGGGTGCTGTGCAAAGTACGGCCAGTAGAAAAAACTAGAAGCTAGTAGTATTTACAACCAGTATTAACAGTTTTTTCTACTGGCCGTACTTTGCACAGTAACCTTTCAGCCTTCCAAAATTCGTTTCTGATGACTTTCTACTAGAAAAAAGTTAATTGAATACATCGAGATTATTCCAAGAACGCATTTCAACAAATGTATTACACAACATTTGAGGGTTCTTTTTTTTTCAGTGTTGGCCGTGTCATATTTCAGCATTTATATTTAAATTAGTGTCGACTTTTCCGAAAAAGGAGAGCGCGGAATGTGAAGAGGTCGTCGTGTGGAAGTGGTTAAACCAAATTTTTACACGTCACTAATAGGTTAGGGTAGGTTCTGTCCTCATCTAATGTTCTTTTATCTTATTTAGAAGTACGACACTGGCTTATGGAAAAGCAGCCTTCAAAGCAATTGAAGAAAATGTTGTTAAAATCTTATATCTTATCTTATATCTTATATCATATCTTATCTTATCTTATCTTATCTTATCTTATCTCTTATATCTTATATCTTATATCTTATCTTATATCTTATCTTATATTATTCTTATATCTTTAAACGAGCAATTCTTGTATATAAATATATATTTCGGATCTCGGAAACGGCTGCGACGATTCGGATGAAATTTGGTATTTAGATAACGTTTTGACTTTTAACATTACCTAAATAGTTGTCTTCCCTACAAAAAAGCGAGTTTACAAAATACGAACAATTTTGTCACTCCTTATATCGAAAACGGCACTAGCGCCATCTCGTAGACAATTCAGGTACCAGAAAGCCTACAAATAGAATTTCTTTGATTTCAAAGAATAATTAAACAAAAAGTTCTTGTATACTGGCTGACCCGTGGAAATATTAGCACTGCAAGTTTGATTGTAAAACATTTAAAAGGAAGATAATTAAAAATTTATTAATGGTTTTATCAGAGGTGATAACTTCACAGAAACTTCTTTGAAAATAATTTTACCTGTACCAGTTATAAAGTAATCATCGTTTACTTTTTGACCGAAAAAAGTGGTTGTTATTTAGTCATTAAATACTGCCACCTTAATTATAAAACATCTTTCGATTTCTTGTGCTTTATTAATGTTTATAACGAAGGTTACTTCTTATGGGAATTGTTTTATTATCATTTTGAAATGCAGATCAGAAGATGTGAGATTACTGCGAGGTAAGAACATAGTTTTATCGGAGTGAATAAATTTAGCACAGATGATGTTCTATTGACGTCACAACCTGATGATGAATTCTTATAGAACTCGACGAAACATATCGAAAATAAAGAATAGGCCTAAATGCTCTTGGTTTTCGAGTTTGACTTCTGATCCAGGCCGTATTTCAACCTAACAACAGTAGGAACAAAATAAAACATTGAAAGTACATTTCCACCATACAGACATAGTGGTTTTGGTGCATTTTTTCTGGTCCAGGCCAGATCTAATCCTAACCTCTTCACTTTTGAGATATAATATCTCTAGAACTAAGCGAGATATAAAAAAAATATTTTTTACTTTCAATTTTTCTCGTCGAGTTGCATAAAAAATTTACAAACTAAGTATTTTAAAATAGATACTGATTTTTTGATCAGAAGATGTGAGATTACTGCGAGGTATGAACATAGTTTTATCGGAGTGAATAAATTTAGCACAGATGATGTTCTATTGACGTCACAACCTGATGATGAATTCTTATAGAACTCGACGAAACATATCGAAAATAAAGAATAGGCCTAAATGCTCTTGGTTTTCGAGTTTGACTTCTGATCCAGGCCGTATTTCAACCTAACAACAGTAGGAACAAAATAAAACATTGAAAGTACATTTCCACCATACAGACATAGTGGTTTTGGTGCATTTTTTCTGGTCCAGGCCAGATCTAATCCTAACCTCTTCACTTTTGAGATATAATATCTCTAGAACTAAGCGAGATATAAAAAAAATATTTTTTACTTTCAATTTTTCTCGTCGAGTTGCATAAAAAATTTACAAACTAAGTATTTTAAAATAGATACTGATTTTTTGATCAGAAGATGTGAGATTACTGCGAGGTATGAACATAGTTTTATCGGAGTGAATAAATTTAGCACAGATGATGTTCTATTGACGTCACAACCTGATGATGAATTCTTATAGAACTCGACGAAACATATCGAAAATAAAGAATAGGCCTAAATGCTCTTGGTTTTCGAGTTTGACTTCTGATCCAGGCCGTATTTCAACCTAACAACAGTAGGAACAAAATAAAACATTGAAAGTACATTTCCACCATACAGACATAGTGGTTTTGGTGCATTTTTTTCTGGTCCAGGCCAGATCTAATCCTAACCTCTTCACTTTTGAGATATAATATCTCTAGAACTAAGTGAGATATAAAAAAATATTTTTACATTGAAAGTACATTTCCACCATACAGACATAGTGGTTTTGGTGCATTTTTTCTGGTCCAGGCCAGATCTAATCCTAACCTCTTCACTTTTGAGATATAATATCTCTAGGACTAAGCGAGATATAAAAAAAAATATTTTTTACTTTCAATTTTTCTCGTCGAGTTGCATAAAACATTTACAAACTAAGTATTTTAAAATAGATACTGATTTTTTATATTATTATTTTTTAACTTCTTTACTTTAGAAAATTAGGAAATAGCTGTATTGCTTTTTTTAATGGCTAAAAATGCCTACGAAGCAGTTCAAAAAACTCTTTTACGTCAAAAAAAAAAGACAATAACATACGCGCCATCGTTGAGAAAAAACAACTCGTCACTATCTTGTAGAATTTTATCTTTGATTGTAGTAAACAATTCTGGGTTTCAAAATGAGCAGGAAGCCTTGTCAAACTTCACTTCAAGACCGACCCATGCGTGCTGCTAAAGAAACCTATCTTCAATAATATATGAGGTAAGATCAAATAATTGTAATGTTCAGCGGGAATGTAATAGATTGCGTGCATCACAACGTGTGGCCAGTGAAAGTGTGAAAGAACGAGAGCAACGTCTGGAAGATCTACGACGACGTGCATCACAACGTGTAGCGAATGAAAGTGAAGAACAACGCGAGCAACGTCTGGAGGATCTACGACGGCGTGCGTCACAACGTGTGGCCAATGAAAGTGAAGAACAACGAGAGCAACGTCTGGAAGATCTACGACGGCGTGCGTCACAACGTGTGGCCAGTGAAAGCGTCAAAGAAAGAGAGCACCGATTGGAAGAACAAAGACGTCGAGACAAAAGACGCTGCAGAGCTTTAAAAATGAATTATTGTGCAACATACAAATGCGCCGTAACTGCAGATGTGCCATATCACACTTTAGGACCATTCGAAGTTTTGTGCATTCATTGTGGTGCAATACATTTTCCTGAGGAACGTGTTTCTAATCGTATAAACAGAAATTCTTTTGGTGACTGTTGTTTGCATGGACGAATTTTAATGGAGCCTCCTCCAGTTTCAAATGAATTGGTACGTCTCTTTTTGAACCGTCACCCACATTCTGAGGAATTTCACAGAAACATAAGAAAAATAAACGCATCTTTTGCGTTAGCATCCTTCAATGTACAAGATGACAGAACATTAAATAGCAATGGCATTTACAGTTTTATAGTTTGCGGACAAGTATATCATAAAATGAATATGGCAGCTCATCCGACGCAGAACGAAAAAGGTGTCTTAGAGAGGCCTCAGTATGGCCAACTATACTTTTTAGATCCTGCTGATGCTGTTAATGAAAGAGTAAAACATCCACTAAATTCTGGAATTAGTACCTCAGTGATGGAGTTATTGGAGTACATCATTCGAGCGCACAATGGATATGTACAAGGATACATAATGATGCGAGAAGTAGAGGAGGAAATTAATCGTTTAACTTCTGCTCAAGGAATACCTTCACCATATGTAAATCTTTTATTTAGACTGCCACAGCAAGCTGATTATAGAAGGTTTAACATACCCGCCTGTAATGAAGTTTGTGCTGTATTTACACTTAATGCTGATCAAAGCTTTCCAGATAATGAAATGATTGTTCATCAGCGTAATAAAAACATTATCCACCTAAAGAATATTGACAAACGAGTTGAGCCATTTACCTATCCATTATTTTACCCGGCCGGCACGCATGGTTACAGTGCCGATTTGCAGCTGCAGAAGCCATATGCTAGCCGCAGCCACTTAACTCGACTCGAGTTGGCACAATACCGACTTTCGTTTAGACCAGAGTTCATTAAATTCTTAGTGGAAGCACCTTCAACAGCAGGACCCGATATAAGACAAATTCCATTTAATGCACTTCATTTCGGTGGCAGGTTATTTCAACAATATTTAGTAGACACATACATTCGTGTAGAGCGTGACCGCATTCAGTGGATAAAATATAATCAAAACAAAATTCTGGCAGAACAGTATACGGGAGTAACCCATTTGATTAAAGAACTAGCCGAAAAAAATAATGCCATAGTGGGTGAAAAGATTATTTTACCTTCTTCGTTTCCCGGCTCGACAAGATATTACACGGAGAATTTTGAAGATGCAATGGCCATTGTTCGACGCCTTGGATCACCTGATTTCTTTATTACCATGACATCGAATCCTAACTGGCCAGAAATAAAACAGGCGTTGCAAATAAGTTTAGAGGACGGAACAATCTTGCACCAGCTTCCGCAGAATCGTCCTGATATCGTAGCTCGAGTGGCTAAGCTGAAATTTGACGAAATAATAGAGGATTTGGATAAAAAACAGATATTTGGAAAAGTATCGGCTTTTGTCTATACTATAGAATTTCAGAAAAGAGGATTACCACATATGCATTTGCTTCTCATTATGACATGTGATGACAAGATTCACCACCCAGAAGAACTCGATGACTTGATTTCATCTGAAATACCTGGAGATAATGACTTACAATTAAGAGAACTCGTACTGAAATGGATGATTCACAATCCATGTGGAGAATTGAATCCTAACGCAACGTGTATGTTTACAAAAAACGGAAGAACAAAGTGTCGATTCGGCTTTCCTAAATCCTTCCAGGAAGTAACGTCCTTAGTAGATGATGGAAAACCAAATTACCGACGACGGTACAACCCGCAGTTGGACCCTCAAAGTACCGCATTTTCACATGTACAAGCAGTTTACCGCAAGGACATAAATGGTCATCGTATAACACGAGACAATCGTCATGTTGCCCCCTACAACGCATATTTATTGAAAAAATTTAACTGTCATATTAACGTTGAGTATGTAGGGAGTATTTTGGCTGTAAAATATCTTTATAAATATATTTACAAAGGACACGACTGCGCATCCATCAAAATTGTTGAAGAACAAAGAACGCTAATTTATAATGAAGCGAACAGATACATTGAAGGACGCTGTGTCACGCCACCAGAAGCATGCTGGCGATTATTTGCTTTTGAAATTCAAAAAAAAAAGTCATAGTGTTCAACGAACGACTGGATATACACTTACCAGGTCAGTATCGTATTGCAAACTTAGATCGAATCCAGGAAGATCTGGCTGACATTGGGCAAAGAGGATCCACTTTAGAGGCATATTTTGAACATAATAAAAAAATTAAACAACATAGAGAAAATAATCAGGAAAATGAAAATTCTGATGACAAGGAACATTATTATTATTGGCAGATGCCTGAACATTACAGATGGGTTGGAAAATCGAGTAAATGGGAAAAAAGAGTTCGTCAACTGCGAGTCATTGGCAGAATTCATAATGTAAATTACATAGCCCAACCGGAATTATACCACTTGCGATTGTTATTGTATCTTGTGAAAGATGCAACAAGTTTCAAAGACCTTCGAACTGTGGATGACACCCAGTATCAGACATACAAGCAAGCCTGCTTAGCACGTGGTTTAGCCTATGATGATCAACAATGGGTAGAAGGATTACAAGAATCTGCATTATCTAAAATGCCTGTAGCAATGCGAAGCCTTTTCATCCAAATTTTAATTTACGGATCTCCCGAAAAACCAAAGCGACTATGGGAAATGTTTAAAGAAAATCTGGCAGAAGATTTTATACGCGCAGCCCGGCATAATGGACAGTAAATAGAAAATGCGATTAATCGCGCCTACAGGATTATTGCCCATAAATTAAACACTGAAGCAACAGAAGGAAGAAATTTCCAATACTGGATACAAACTTTTGGATTTGAGGACATTGCGGATTACGATTTTGAAGTTAATCAAAGTACCCTGAACATGCACGAGTCAATAACCGTAGGAGAACAAATGTATCAACTACTAAAAGGAAAACAGGTACAAATTGTTGATGCCATCATTCAAACTACAAATGATAGAAATAGTGAAACAAAATGCTTTTTCATTGATGGTCCAGGGGGCACTGGAAAGACCTTCATCTATAAAACGCTGTACCATATGCTCACAGGAAAACAATACAAAGTAAAATGTATGGCTTTTACTGGCATTGCTTCCATCTTGCTGCCTAATGGACGCACTTGTCTTAATACCTTTGGACTGAAAGTACCACTAACACCGGACTCAGTCTCAAGTATCAAACCTAACTCTCCAAAAGCCAGAAAATTAGCAGAAATTGATGTTTTTCTTATGGATGAAGCGCCAATGTTACCTAAGTATGGATTGCAGAACATTGATCTACTTCTGCGAACTATTGGAAATGCGAATCTCCCTTTCGGTGGAAAGGTAATATTACTTGGAGGAGATTTTCGCCAATGTTTGCCTGTACAGCCACGAGCAAATAAAACTGAGTTACTAGATCTTTCTATTAAGCAAAGTCCTTTATGGTATCTTTTTAAGAAGTTTACGCTAGAAGAAAATATTCGAGTAGATATACAACAACTAAAGTTTGCTGAATATCTACTAAAATTAGGCAACGGCGAACTGGCTTTGAATACAATGGATGAAATCGAATTGCCACAAAATGTCATTTCCAACAAGAATATTGTTGAAGAAGTGTTCGGAAACTGTTTAGCCAGGGAAATTATGATGCAATGAGAGACCGAGCTATACTCGCATCACTCAATAAGGATGTTGACAGAATTAATGGTGACATCGTTGCTCAACTTCCGGGAGAGTACAAAATTTACTATAGTTACGATTCAGTGAAAGACCAACATGAAGGATCTCTGGATTTTACAACAGACTTTCTTAACACTATCAACATTTCAGATTTGCCACCGCACGAATTGAAACTGAAAAAAAATGCTATTATAATGCTGTTGCGCAATTTGGACATAACAGAAGGTCTATGCAATGGTGTAAGGTTACTTGTGACAAGTTTGTGTAATAATATAATAAAGGCTAAAATCATTACTGGTGAACAATCCGGCAAAGAGGTACACATACCCAGAATCACTCTTGACTCGTCGAAAGGTAAACTAGGATGTACAATGCAGCGGCATCAGTTTCCAGTGAGATGTGCGTTTGCCATGACCATACATAAAGCTCAGGGCCAAACTTTTGAATTTGTGGGAGTAGACTTAAGATCACCAGTTTTTATGCATGGCATGTTATACGTGGCGTTTTCTCGTGTAAAACGAGAAACCGCATTAAAAGTATTCCTCCCAGATGAAAATCCTCGACATACCCGCAACATTGTATGGAAGGAACTATTAGTTTAAGATAAAAAAAAACTTATGCTTAGTGAATAAATGATTAGAAAATAATACAGCTGATTATTTATACTACAATAATGAGTAATTATTTTACATTTTTATTTAACCGACTGGAGTTCTTATGTAAGTGAGAAAGAAATATATTGAATTTATAATACACATAAAGCGATCTGCCAGCTTAAATGTAATTAGTGCGCTACCTCTCAAACAATTCAGGCAACGGTCCCGCGTCTAAATACTGGTTGGGGCAAGAATTCAAAAGACATCTTTTGGAACTTATGAACTACACTACTAGATCTCAGAGGAAAAGAACTGGCGGTTCTGTCTCTGATACAATGTACATATTTAATTTCACCAGTCTAATATTATTCGAGAACTAATCAAATATATATACATAAAGTATTCTTTATTTTTATTTGTCTCTTCGAGTTACATACGATTTCATCGTCAAATTTGAATATGGAGACATTTTTTCTTTAGATCCAGGCTGATTTTCATCATAACAAAGAACATGAAACACATATAGTACATTTCCATCGTATAGATATAGTGGTTTTGTTGAACAAACTTTTTCAGGTCCAGGCTGGATCTCACCCTAACCTCATCAATTTTGAAGATATAATATCTCGTGAATGAACTAAGCGAAATGCCAACAACAAAAAATTCTTTATTTTATATTTGTCTCTTCGAGTTACATACGAATTCATCGTCAAATTTGGCAGTAGGTAATGATTTGTTTTCAAAGATGTATAGTGCCATGTGGCGCTACAGGCCAAAATAAAATACAAATCTATCGTGCGTTTACTAAGTGAGATATTAAAAAACTTTATTCTTTACTTTCAATTTGTCTCGTCGACTTTTATAAAAATCAATAATCAGATTGTGGCGCCACAGTAATGATAGAATCCCCGCAATTCTTATGTATAGGTAAAATTAGGGCTCCACGTTAATACGTCGGAATCTACAAAAATTGTGCTATCGGTATGAAATTTGGTACACACATTCCTTAGGCGATAATATTTGTCTAAAAGTGTATAACGTAAACTTCGAATATGTGGAAATGAAGAAAAATCACTCGAAATGTGGGTAGATGGATACATATTATTACGCAAGAAATGGATGTTAATAGCTGTTGACATTTATTCCATGTGTTTTGAAGTCTTCATTACTGAATAAAAACTACTTTCCACATACAAATTTCAGATACGTAATAAGTAGAAAATCAGTAACATTTACACTTTCTCTGTGTGTGGCTGACATTGTTTTTCAATGCTAAGATATATTGCATGGCGGCCTACCTTCCAGGATAAAACATGGCGTCTACCGTAACGAATGTTTGATACAGAGCATTTAAGTTGCTTTTAATTTTTTTCTAATAGCAGTTGTGGTTAGGTTGAAATGCAGCCTGGACCAAAAGTTGCGAGTAAGAAACACGCAGAATAAATATCAACATGTAATAACGTGTATTTCTTGCGTAATAACATGTGTGCATCTCCCCACATTTCAATTGATTTTACTTTATTTCCACACATTCGAAGCTTACGTTATACACTTTTAATCAAATATTATCGCCTAAGGAATGTTTGTACCAAATTTCAGACCGCTAGGACAATTTTTGTAGGTTCCGACGTATTAACGTGTTACCAAAATTAGTTTCTTACAAATATTTTCAAGCATTTTTATGAAATACTGCGTGGTAAACAGAGATCGAAAGATGCCGAGCGAAGATCGGTCACCCAGGTACTTTGTATTTGATTCCGCCTTGTGTTGTTTAGATGATTTCTAAAATTACTTATGGATTCATTATTTATTAGTTATGGATGAGTGTTTAAACGTAGCACTATAACGGAGGTTCACTTGTGAGCATAGAAATAATGCCATATTAACAACACGCTTGAGTTGTAAACAAATGCGCAGTTTGTCTTTGGTTTGCGACATGGGCTGCCGCAGAACGAATTTCCCGTAAACTTTTTACTCTAGGTCCAGGCCAAATTTCAACCTAACCATGATCACTATGACAAAACGAACCTATTTAGGTTGATATGATCCCTGTACCGATAATTTTTGTGTCATTTTTACAGTGCTGCTAACATTTCGCGGTTGTGGAGCATCCCATATTTCGGCATTTTTAATTTAATTCGTGGTGACTTTTCCGGAAAAGGAGAGAATACAACGTGAAGAGGACACTATGAGGAAGCAGTTAATCCAAATTTCAACAGGTTAGTAACAGTTTTTCACTGGTGGAGAATGTCCCACCCCACCCAGAATAAAGTTATAAGTAGACAATTTACCTTATATAAAAGTAAGCACAATATCTTATCCTCCGTAACACAGGTCACTTTTCACTTCAGTACACATCAGCAACCTCGCAGTATAAGTAGATTATCTTAGAAACAGATGAATAAACAGAAGCTGCAACGATAATTGATAACAGAAAATATATATGACGAATTTTTGCATATGTAACTGCGATATTCAGTGTGTTATTCCTAAGAGTAATAATTCTTGAATTGAAGGTCGTAAAGACGATAAACACAGAGAGATTTTCCTTGTACCACAACAGAAAGCATGGATATAGTCAAGTGGTTTCACAATAATTATTAAAGTACAATTAACTGGTTAACTTACTCAGAAATAGTGAAGGAGTCTTAGAGTTTATATTAGGGCAATAATAATGCTATTTTTTTTTCTTTGGGTTTTACGGATGGTCAACATGGAGCCGGAAGTGGGTGGGAGATAAGGAACGGGAAGAAATGTTGCCGTAGCCTCTTAAAGGTACAATTCTGGGATTTACTTGGAGTGATTCTGGAAAACAGAAATCCGGATGGCCGAACGGGAATTTGAACTCGCATCCAGAAAGTCAGGCACAAGCGTTACCGCTCACCCGCCACGCTCGATAGCGTTACTATTATTTTTGTCATTTCTATTGCTTTTCTGAAAGGTGACAAATAATTATAAAAAAAAGAGTGGGTCTATTAGTCGAACAGTTAGACGAACTTCATATTGAGATTATCCTATTAAACCCTTAGATCAGTATCTTAAAGGAATTGGGTTGCAAGGAGTAATTGTTGGGCACGCGGTAAGAAAGAGTTTTTAAATCCTTCACTTATTGGAGTTGGTGATGTACTAGATAAGTGGAGGTACCGGTTAATGGGTTACGAAACTTTGATCAGACCATTGCTTGAATATGGTGTAGTATGGTCTCATATTTAGAGTATCAAATACAGAAGTTTGAGGGGCGAGCTGGATTGTGATTCATTGGAAGAGACGGTGGAGAGTAAAGCGAGTGATGGCAGGGTTCAAGGC